>CM042391.1:43733971-43886471 GCA_023634145.1 Thymallus thymallus | reverse complement strand
CCTCTTAAGGATCGGACCCTTTAAAAAAAACTGCCTGTAGCTCAGGACCTGAAGCAAGGATATGCATATTCTTGATACCATTTGAAAGGAAACACTTTGAAGTTGGTGGAAATGTGAAAATAATGCAGGAGACATTAGATCTGGTTAAAGATAATACAAAGAAAAAAAACATGTTTGTTTTTTTGGGTCACATCTTTGAAGTGAAAGGTCATAATATTACTTAGGAGTCCAGGCACAATTTAGATTTTGGCCACTACATGGCAGCAGTGTATGTGCAACATTTTAGATTGATCCAATGAACCATTGCATTACTGTTCAAAATGTTGTATCAAGACTGCCCAAATGTGCCTATTGGTTTATTGATACATTTAAGTACAAAACTGTTCACTATCCTCAAACTATAGCATGGTATTCGTTCACTGTAATATCTACTGTAAATTGGACAGTGCAGTTAGATTAACAAGAATTTAATATTTCTACCCATATAAGATATGTCTATGTCCTGGGAAATGTTCGTCATGCTAATCACATTAGCGCACGTTAGCTCAACCTTCCTGAGGGCGGGACGCGATCCTGTAGGGGTTAAGCACTTTAACATCAGATGAGAGCGAATTCACTGTGGCCTGAAGGGTGGTTAGGTCATCACTGTAAGACACAGCAGAGCACTCTAGTTCAGGCATGGTAGTGCCCTGTGTAGACACTGTTGTCTGTAGAGCAGCTACAGATCATTTCAATTCTTCCTTAATTAAATGAATTTCTGAGTGGAGAGTTGTGGAGTGTTGTCTAGTTTATCATATAGGTCTATTTTGAGCCCATCCAAAGCTTCTGTGAACTTCCTCAAACTAAGGGCAGCGCCCTGGCCGTCGCTGTCCTCCTCCCGCCCTGGTGAGTTGCTGGGCGGGGTTGCTTGCCCAGGCGAGCCTGGGGCTTTAATGGGGCCTCCTTTGGGAGGGTCTTTGTCAGAGCGAGTGTCTCTTTTTATCAGCCATCTCCGGGATTTGTGGAACAGTGGGGGGTCAGATTATGTTTCTAAATGAAGCTCAGCAGTAGAAGTCAAGTTGTAGACTAGACTGTGTTTTTAAGTAACAGAAATATTACCGGCTGTGCTAGCTTTCTGACTAAAGTTAGCTAACTGAATGTGGGCTTTTTATGGCAAGTCATGTTTACGACTATATCCCTTTTTTCACTGTTATGAAGAGAGAAGAGATGAAAAACCTTGTCGGACGGATATGTTGGTAAATCTTTCAGGAAAATCCAAAGCTTTGCTGCAGCCTACTTTAGCAATCCTCCATTCAGCGATTCGCTGACATTATAACCGTTCGGAAGAGCAACGAGATGTGAAACTATTTCAACAATACGAAATTAATTAAACAATAAATGAAACTGTGCTCTAAATTAAATAAAATTTGTCACAACTTGGCAGCGCTCCGGTAAACATGTTACGTCATTCGTGCACCCAGAAATCATATTGAACGGGTCCATAAATATAGAACTGACCCTAAAGACTGGGTCACGTCTCTAGCAACCAGAAGATGAGCAAGTATAAATTCTCTTATATCAATTAAATTAACAAATGAAATATTTGTTCTGGTAAATGTGCTTTAATATAGTTTTCTTCAGGAGAAACGCCTCCGTTCTATACATTAACTTGGAACTAATGTACTCTGCAAAGGGGCGGAGTCTTCCATTATTTCCAAGGTAATGTAATGTGTTGGAGTTTCTCCCTTCATTGATTTGTTCCTGCTCCAGGTGCAACGTGACAGCGGAGGGCTGGCAAACAGGTGACTGTCCAACAGAGAGACACAGACAGCTCTCTCCCTCCTGCTCCTTCATCCAGACTCTACCCTCCACAGCCAACCTCCTCTCCTCCTCACACTCTGCCTTCTCTCAGCTACGCAGCGCCCCTGTTATACCGGTGAGATAGTAGTCCTTCTTCACTTATTCTACCACAGTTGGGGTGATAATGATGATGATGATGATGAATGGTGGTGGTTGATGGTGATAAGATATTTCTTTGTCTGATTTTCATTTGTTTTACGTACAAAAAATACACTGCTCTAGGAAAATAATTCAGAAAGACATACCATACTTTTTATTTAACCTTTATTTAAGTAGGCAAGTCAGTTAAGAACAAATGCTTATTTATAATGACTGTCTACACCGGCCGAACTCTGACAATCCTGGGCCAATTGTGCGCCGCCCTGTGGGACTCCCAATCACGGCCGGTTGTGATACATGAACAAACAAAAATTACAAACAATCTCAAGGACTTTGACCCTAAACACAACTTGTACCCTCCCTACTTATTTAATAGGATCAGTATTACAGTCCCGAAACATTGCACATACTGTTATTGCAACCCTGTAATACCTAACCGCATACCTTATTGATGGTGATGACGGTGATGGTGGTGATGATGATGGTGGTGATGATGATGACTGATCTTTGTGATTTGTATTTATTAAATGAGAAGTTTTTCCTTGACAGCAGCTAATCGGGAACCTTAAAGAAGTTTTCTTTTTTACAACAATTTTTTATTTATTTAAATAGAATGTTATAGAAGGGTCCAGACACCTTTTTGGTGATTTCACATGTTTTTGATAAACTTAAAAAAACATGTATACTTAAAGCATGATGGCCAGCAGTTTGGCCAGGATCCTTCTCTCCGCCACCTCCTCTAGAGTGTCAAGGCTCATCCCCAGGACAGAGCTAGCCTTCCTGATCAGCTTATTTACCCGAGAAGCATCACTAACTATGTTTGCGCCCCAGCACACCACTGCAAAAAACATGGCACTGGCCACCACAGACTGGTAGAAAGTATGCAACACCACCTGACCACACTACTGAACAGTAGTCCAGGTGAGACAAAACTAGAGCCTGTAGGACCTGCCTTGTTGATAGTGTTGTTAAGAAGGTAGAGCAGCACTTTATTATGGACAGACTTCTCCCCATCTTAGCTACTGTTGTATCAATATGTTTTGACCATGACAGTTTACAGTCCAGGGTTACTCCAAGCAGTTTAGTCTCCTCAACTTGATCAATTTACACATTATTCATTACGAGATGTAGTTTAGGCTTAGGGTTTAGTGAATGATTTGTCCCAAATACAGTGCTTTTAGTTTTTGACGTGTACAGTGTTGAGTCTTCCACATACATAGACACACTGTCTTTACTCAAAGGTAGTGGGATGTCGTTAGTAAAGATTGAAAAAAGCAATGAGCCTAGACAGCTGCCCTGGGGAACTCCTGATTCTACCTGGATTATGTTGGAGAGGCTTCCATTAAAGAACACCCTCTGTGTTCTGTTAGACAGGTAACTCTTTATCCACATTATAGCAGGGGCTGTAAAGCCATAGCAGGTATTCCACAGCTAAGGTGAGGCGACGCAAGAACCAATGTTTGCTTGCCGTGTCAGGGCCGGTGTCATCGACTGAAAGATTGCTATAACATATCTGGTTAGCTGACACTTAATAGTTTTTCCAGCAGCAGACTATGATCGGTGATGATGGTAGTAATTGGCCATGTTCCGGAGCTTTGACGTTGCTGACGCATGACAGATCAACGCCTGGATGGGGGTTTTAAGTGTCAGCTAACCAGATATGTTATAGCAGTCTTTCAGTCGATGACACCGGCCCTGACATGGCAAGC
The DNA here is from genome assembly GCA_023634145.1 of Thymallus thymallus. Classification (NCBI taxonomy): domain Eukaryota; kingdom Metazoa; phylum Chordata; class Actinopteri; order Salmoniformes; family Salmonidae; genus Thymallus; species Thymallus thymallus. Next base: position 43,882,824 of record CM042391.1, on the reverse strand, counting down.
AAACATTGGTTCTTGCGTCGCCTTGCCTTAGCTGTGGAATGCCCCCTTGATGATGATGGGGATGATGATGGTGGTGAAGATGACGTGTGTTTTCTCTCCCAGGTATCAGGCCCTGGTCCAGCCCCCCTCCCTGTCTCTGCCCCTAATCCCGCCCCCAACCCGGGGTCGGGGGAGGAGCCTGTTGGATATTTGAATATGGGGTTCTCTGCCCCGCCACCCTCCAGCCCTCTGAGCTCCAGAGGAGTAGAGGACATGTAAGGACAGACGAGAGGCTCTTATTGGCTGGATGTTTCTAAGTTATTATTGTCTGTTAACCCTGATATTTGCATTGGAACATTTCTGTAGGTCCCACCAGAGACCCCCTACCTGTCACAACCCCAGTATGAGGAGAGAGCAGGACCGTCTGGACTCTTTCCACTCCTGGACCCTGTCTATCATCACCCCCTCTGAGCTGGCTAAGGCTGGCTTCTATTACCTGGGACAGGGCGACAGGGTGGCCTGCTTCACCTGTGGAGGACAGGTACTATACTATACTATACTATACTACTACTATATAGTACACACTAGCCTTTGAGCAAGCTAAGGCTGGCTTCTACTACCTGGGACAGGGTGGACTGCTTCACCTGTGGAGGACAGGTAGTATACAGGTTGCTCTTGAATTGTGGTGGCATTTCCATGAAAACGACTTCAATTACATACATGTAGTTAAACAAAGCCCCTTGGATCTTCAGACAAAGCCTCATTTTTAGATGAATTGATGTTCTGCGTGGATTGATTGATTACTGTCTCATCTCCGTCCCCGTAGCTCAGTAACTGGGAGCCAGGTGACCGGGCCGTGTCGGAGCACCAGAGGCATTACCCCAACTGTCACTTTGTCAGAGGAGACCGAGCCGATAACGTCTCCCTAGCCGGGGGGGTAGGGGTGGTGGCTGGGGTAGCAGGCACCTCTCAGCCCCCCGGGGCAGCAGCCCCAGCCCCCCCGGGACCCGGCCCCCCAGGCCTCAGTAACGTGTCTAACCCAGCCATGCAGCAGTGTGAGGAGAGGCTGCTGACCTTCGTCCACTGGCCCTTACGTATCCCTGTACGCCCCGACCAGCTGGCCAAGGCAGGGTTCTACTACGTCGGTACGAGAGACTCATCATTATTTAATATATTTTATTATGAATTTAAAAAGAATTGTTACATGTTTATTTATATTGATTTTGGATGTATTTATTTAAAGCTGCAATATATAACTTTTTGGGCAACCTGACCAAACCTGACCAAATTCACATAGAAATGTGGTTTATAGATCTGTCATTCTCATTGAAAGCAAGTCTTCTCGTTCTTAAATTTAGTTTTTGAGTCTTCATTTCAGTTTTGTACACAAGCTGAAAACACACTGATTCTCTACACTTGTTACGTAACAGTGGTTTAGATGGTACAATGACTCTACACTTGTTACGTAACAGTGGTTTAGATGGTACAATGACTCTACACTTGTTACGTAACAGTGGTTTAGATGGTACAATGACTCTACACTTGTTACGTAACAGTGGTTTAGATGGTACAATGACTCTACACTTGTTACGTAACAGTGGTTTAGATGGTACAATGACTCTACACTTGTTACGTAACAGTGGTTTAGATGGTACAATGACTCTACACTTGTTACGTAACAGTGGTTTAGATGGTACAATGACTCTACACTTGTTACGTAACAGTGGTTTAGATGGTACAATGACTCTACACTTGTTACGTAACAGTGGTTTAGATGGTACAATGACTCCACTTGTTACGTAACAGTGGTTTAGATGGTACAATGACTCTACACTTGTTACGTAACAGTGGTTTAGATGGTACAATGACTCTACACTTGTTACGTAACAGTGGTTTAGATGGTACAATGACTCCACTTGTTACGTAACAGTGGTTTAGATGGTACAATGACTCTACACTTGTTACGTAACAGTGGTTTAGATGGTACAATGACTCTACACTTGTTACGTAACAGTGGTTTAGATGGTACAATGACTCTACACTTGTTACGTAACAGTGGTTTAGATGGTACAATGACTCCACTTGTTACGTAACAGTGGTTTAGATGGTACAATGACTCTACACTTGTTACGTAACAGTGGTTTAGATGGTACAATGACTCTACACTTGTTACGTAACAGTGGTTTAGATGGTACAATGATTCTCTACACTATACTTGGTTGTTTTGTTACAAACTGAACTATTAGAATTTTAGCAACCAGGAAATGCCAGAGGGATTTCTGCATAGTGCATCTTGTAACATTTATTTATTTAACATGTATTTATCAAGGTGGGTCATTGACTCTGTTCCTGACCTGTTGATGATGATGATGATGGTGTGTGTTGCAGGGCGAAATGATGATGTGAAGTGTTTCTGCTGTGACGGGGGTCTGAGGTGCTGGGAGTCAGGTGACGACCCCTGGGTGGAGCACGCCAAATGGTTCCCTAGGTAACCACCCATTACATCACTGGCATATTGGTCCAGTTCCTGCCTGACTAGATGAAATGGCACCAATGGTTGTGTGCCACGTCATCGATCGGGCAGTCGGGCATCAGATTGTTATATCATACTGTATGACAGGGGTCACCAACCTTTTAGAAACTGAGAGCTACTTCATGGGTACTGAGTCATACGAAGGGCTACCAGTTTGATACGCTCTTCTGAAATAATAACACATTTGCTCAGTTTGCCTTTAGTTCTACATTATTAATAATACTCATCTATGTGAAGACACTAATCACCTAAATGATTTCTCACAATAATTAGCAACAATGACAATAAGGAGGGAAACAGATATCAATATTCAGCACTTTAATCTCAGTAGTTGTTACATTTTTAGATAATCACTTACATCACTACATTTCATTTTCACTAGCCACTGACAAACCCTTTTAACAAATCATGAACTATGTTGTTTCAAAAAGTTATCAATTATGTAATGTTAGAAATATCAACTTACATATTTTTTAATAAATCTTGTCACATTTTGAACTAATGACCAAATATTTTAAAACACTTTTTAAATTGAACACAATTCTTCATTATTTTAATTCAACTTCGCCATGGCACTGACATGTTGCCACTGACAACATCTGGTATCTGTTTCTTTTTTAGTGGGAAGACTGGCATTGCATCTTGTTCACCAGTGTATTGTAATCTGGTGTGTAACTTGACACTGTAACTGTGAGTGAGTCTTTCAGATGTGCATCAGTGAGGCGTGTTCTGTGTTTGTTCTTGATGAAGTTCATGTCAGAAAACGCTGATTCACAGAGATAGGTTGAACCAAACAGGCTAGCAACCTTCATAGCTGCTGTGCATACTCCACTGTACTTCTCTGTGTCAACAAGGGACCAACAGTTTGGTGCAGCCTGGTAGGCTTTGAGCTGGAGCTCATTTTACAATGTTATGATTTCAATCTCCAGCTGTCCAGCATCCAAGTTGAACGTTGCACTTAGTTGCTCAGCAAACCATGTTGTGTCCACATTCATGAAAGGATTGGAAATGAACGACACACATGGCTCAAGCTGATGAAGGTCACAAAACCTATTGTCAAACTCCCGGTGGGTAGTTAGCATGGTAGCTGTTGTGACACGTAGTGAAGTGTCTCTCCACATTGTGCCGCTCCGCAAATGAGACACACGCAGGTTTCTTTCACAGTCGTAAAAAATAATTCCTCCTCCCATTCGTTGTGAAAGTGATACGTTTTCTTCCTTTTTTCTGCCATGTTTTTGGGGCAAGAAACTAAATTCAGCTACCATCTTCGTTGCGCGCGCCCGCTAGCTTACTCTCCATGAGCACTGGTTTTGTCTCGCGCAAAATACTTTTGAACTAGAGTAGGTCAGAGTTCACCTAAACTTATCTAAACTCATGTATAATGAACAGATTTTTAAGATATTGTCATTTTTAAATATATATATAAATGCAAGTGTGATTAAAAAAGAATAGCAACAGAATAAAATTTAATTTCAGACTCAGCTCACAAGTGCTATTTTTAGAACAGGCCTGCGGGCGACTCATGTGGTCCTTGGGGGCGACCTGGTGCCCGGGCACCGTGTTGGTGACCCCTGCTGTATGATGTGGTTAGGTGATATGTTAAACACTTATCCAGATCTGCCATGTGTCTGCAATGCAGTCAGGCAGGAACTCAACGTGTGTGTGTGTGTGTGTTACTGTGTGTGTTACTGTGTGTGTTACTGCGAGTGTTACTGCGAGTGTTACTGCGAGTGTTACTGCGAGTGTTACTGCGAGTGTTACTGCGAGTGTTACTGCGAGTGTTACTGCGAGTGTTACTGTGTTACTGTGAGTGATACTGTGTTACTGTGAGTGTTACTGTGTTACTGTGAGTGCCTTCAAAGTATACACACCATTGCATTTCTGTCCACATGTTGTTACAAGGTGGGATTAACATTTATTTAATTGTAATTTTTTGTCAACTATCTACTCAAAACTCTTTCAAAGTGGAAGAAAAATTCTAACTAATGTGAAAAAAAAGTAATACTAGTGAAATCAACAGTAATACAGTATGTGTTGGTTAGATCAGTATTCAGCTGTCAAATGTCTGGATGAACAATGACTCAGCAAGAAGACACTCAATGTTCCTGGGTTTGACTTTAATCTACTGCAGAATCTATGGCAAGACCTGGAAATGGTTGCCTAGCAACGATCAACAACCAGTTTGACGATATTTAAGAATTTGCTGCACAGAAGCTCTTGGGGAATTACCCAGAAAGACTCACAGATATAAGTGCTTCTACAAAGTAATGACTCAGGGCTGTGAATACTTATGGGAATGAGATATTTCTGTATTTAATTTTCAATTAATTTGCTAAAATTACAACATATGTTTTCACTTTGTCATTATGGGGTTTGTGTGTAGATGAGAAACAACATCGATTTTAATCTCATTTGAATTCCGTCTAACACAACTAGATGTTGAATAAGTCAAGGGTTATGAATACTTTCTCAAGGCTCTGTATTGTGACAATGGTAACCTCATATATTAATGTGACTATATGGTAACCTCATATTAATGTGACTATATGGTAACCTCATATATTAATGTGACTATATGGTAACCTCATATATTAATGTGACTATATGGTAACCTCATATATTAATGTGACTATATGGTAACCTGTCAGTATATATTAATGTGACTATATGGTAACCTGTCAGTATATATTAATGTGACTATGGTAACCTGTCAGTATATATTAATGTGACTATGGTAACCTGTCAGTATATATTAATGTGACTATATGGTAACCTGTCAGTATATATTAATGTGACTATGGTAACCTGTCAGTATATATTAATGTGACTATGGTAACCTCCAGGTGTGTGTACCTGCTCCAGGAGAAAGGTCAGGAGTTCGTCCATCAGATCCAGGCTCGCTTCCCTCGCCTCTTTGAACAGGTACCACCTGCTTATACACCTTATTCACTCCATAGTTTAGTTTTTTTACCAACAATCATATTTTCTAACAGGGTCGACATCGAAGTGGCCTGTTGCAGCCAAAACCAGAACCCTTCCAAAAGTGTAACTGCTAAACCTACTCAATACAAATAACTTATTTTATTCTGAATACCCCGAAGAGTTAGTGCACTGTTATCTGCCTTGACTTTAAAACACCTGACTGTTTATTAGCCGTCTGGTAGAACATTGAGCTGTGGATAAAGACTAAGCCGTCTGGTAGAACATTGAGCTGTGGATAAAGACTAAGCCGTCTGGTAGAACATTGAGCTGTGGATAAAGACTAAGCCGTCTGGTAGAACATTGAGCTGTGGATAAAGACTAAGCCGTCTGGTAGAACATTGAGCTGTGGATAAAGACTAAGCCGTCTGGTAGAACATTGAGCTGTGGATAAAGACTAAGCCGTCTGGTAGAACATTGAGCTGTGAAGAAAGACTAAGCCGTCTGGTAGAACATTGAGCTGTGGATAAAGACTAAGCCGTCTGGTAGAACATTGAGCTGTGGATAAAGACTAAGCCGTCTGGTAGAACATTGAGCTGTGGATAAAGACTAAGCCGTCTGGTAGAACATTGAGCTGTGAATAAAGTAGGGAAGGGGATGCTAGTCAGCTTTACAACTGAATGCATTCAACTGAAATGTGTCTTCCACATTTAAACCAACCCCTCTGAATCAGAGAGGTGGGAGGGGCTGCCTTAATTGACATCCACGTCTTCGGCGCCCGGGGAACAGTACCTTGTTCAGGGGTTGAACGACAGATTTTTACCTTGTCAGCTCGGGGATTTAATCCAGCAACCTTGCGGTTACTGACTCAACGCTCCTACCCTCCAGGCCACCTGCCGCCCTGTGGGCCCAGTTAATCAAATATCCGGATATCCAAACAAACTTTAGTATTTGAGTGAGTGTTCATTTTTTAAAATGTTTTTCTTTGGCCTATTTTTACAATGCATTTGTTTTGCTATTTTGCTGACAGATGTATAAAATCGAGCACAAAGCCGTGCAATCTCCATAGACAAACATTGGCAGTAGAATGGCCATACTGAAGAGCTCCGTGACTTTCAACTTGATACCGTCATAGGATGCCACCTTTCCAACAAGTCAGTTTGTCAATTTAGACCTAGAGTTCCCCGGTCAACTGTAAGAAAGTCCTCTAGGATTTTTCTTGTTATCGCCATTCCATTTATTTATCCTGAATAACTTCCCAGTCCTTACGATTACAAGCACACCCATAACATGATACAGCCACTACTATGCTTGAAAATATGGTGAGTGGTACTCAGTAATGTGTTTATATTCATCTTTGGAGATTACCAAATTACATGTAAGGGATTGCAAAAAACTGGTAACTAAAATGCTACGTTACCAGAAAAAATATTGTAATCAGATTACAGATACTTTTGAAAAACTAGATTACTTTTAAATTCAAAAAGAAAAATCTTTGACACTTCTCTGTTTTCTCAGTGACATTCAAATCAGCATTGTAAAAAGTTAAGTTTGTTCCACCTGAGCAAGTCTGACCACCAATCAGAGACCACTATGATGACACACCAAATGTGTTTGATGGATCGCGGGAAAAGAGCAGGAATAGGCTTTTGTAGACTACAGTCCAATCTACAGTTGAAGTTTACATCCACCTTAGAAATAAATTTAAACTCAGTTTACATCCACCTTAGCCAAATACATTTAAACTCAGTTTACATACACCTTAGAAATACATTTAAACTCAGTTTACATCCACCTTAGAAATACATTTAAACTCAGTTTACATCCACCTTAGAAATACATTTAAACTCTGTTTACATCCACCTTAGAAATACATTTAAACTCAGTTTACATCCACCTTAGAAATACATTTAAACTCAGTTTACATCCACCTTAGAAATACATTTAAACTCAGTTTACATCCACCTTAGAAATACATTTAAACTCAGTTTACATCCACCTTAGAAATACATTTAAACTCAGTTTACATCCACCTTAGAAATACATTTAAACTCTGTTTACATCCACCTTAGAAATACATTTAAACTCTGTTTACATCCACCTTAGAAATACATTTAAACTCAGTTTACATCCACCTTAGAAATACATTTAAACTCAGTTTACATCCACCTTAGAAATACATTTAAACTCAGTTTACATCCACCTTAGGAATACATTTAAACTCAGTTTACATCCACCTTAGCCAAATACATTTAAACTCAGTTTACATCCACCTTAACCAAATACATTTAAACTCAGTTTACATACACCTTAGCCAAATACATTTAAACTCAGTTTACATACACCTTAGACAAATACATTTAAACTCAGTTTACATCCACCTTAGACAAATACATTTAAACTCAGTTTACATCCACCTTAGACAAATACATTTAAACTCAGTTTACATACACCTTAGCCAAATACATTTAAACTCAGTTTACATACACCTTAGCCAAATACATTTAAACTCAGTTTACATACACCTTAGCCAAATACATTTAAACTCAGTTTACATCCACCTTAGAAATACATTTAAACTCAGTTTACATACACCTTAGAAATACATTTAAACTCAGTTTACATCCACCTTAGAAATACATTTAAACTCAGTTTACATCCACCTTAACCAAATACATTTAAACTCAGTTTTTCACAATTCCTGACATTTAATCCTAGTAATAATCCCCTGTTTTAGGTCAGTTAGGATCACCACTTTATTTTAAGAATGTGAAATGTCAGAATAATAGTAGAGAGAATGATTTATTTCAGCTTTTATTTCTTTCATCACATTCCCAGTGGGTCAGAAGTTTACATACACTGAATTAGTATTTGGTAGCATTGCCTTTAAATTGTTTAACTTGGGTCAAACATTTCAGGTAGCCTTCCACAACCTTCCCACAATAAGTTGGGTGAATTTTGGCCCATTCCTCCTGACAGAACTGGTGTAACTGAGTCAGGTTTGTAGGCCTCCTTGCTCGCACACGCTTTTTCAGTTCTGCCCACAAATTGTATATAGGATTGAGGTCAGGGCTTTGTGATGGCCACTCCAATACCTTGACTTTGTTGTCCTTAAGCCATTTTTCCACAACTTTGGAAGTATGCTTGGGGTCATTGTTCATTTGGAAGAACCATTTGCGACCAAGCTTTAACTTCCTGACTGATGTCTTGAGATGTTGCTTCAATATATCCACATAATTTTCCTTCCTCATGATGCCATCTATTTTGTGAAGTGCACCAGTCCCTCCTGCAGCAAAGCACCCCCACAACATGATGTTGCCACCCCCGTGCTTCACGGTTGGGATGGTGTTCTTCGGCTTGCAAGCCTCCCCCTTTTTCCTCCAAACATAACGATGGTCATTATGGCCAAACAGTTTTATTTTTGTTTCATCAGACCAGAGGACATTTCTCCAAAAAGTATGATCTTTGTCCCAATGTGCAGCAAACTATAGTCTGGCTTTTTAATGGCGGTTTTGGAGCAGTGGCTTCTTCCTTGCTGAGCGGCCTTTCAGGTTATGTCAATATACAGTCGTGAAAAAGTAAGTACATATCTGGACAGATGGATCTGTAATCTTCACTTCAACACTATTGACAGATAAAGGAAACCTAATTTAACAAATTACACTGAAAGATTATACTTTACAATCATTTATTCATCAGAAATCAACAAATGCATTTCCATAGTTTAGAATAAATAAATCCACCTCTAACTTCAATAGCTGGTGTTTCCCTCTTTGGATGAAATAACTTCATGTAGACGTTTCTTGTAACTGTCTATCAGTCTCTTATATTGACTGGGAGGAATTTCTCCCCGCTCTTCTTTACAGTACTGCTTCAACTGGGTCATGTTCCAGGGCACAGCCCTCTTCAAGTCTCCACACAGTATTTAGATAGGATTGAGATCTGGGCTTTGACTCGGCCTACCTTCAAACTCAGTGCCTCTTTGCTCGACATCATGGTCTGGGTCAATTTCCAAACGCATGTATGTATGTGACACATAGTAAACAGTAGCCATTTGGTTAAATATGTAGTAGTCTTATGGCTTGGAGGTAGAAGCTGTTAAGTGTCCTGTTGATTCCAGACTTGGAACTCCGGTACTGCTTGCCATGCGGTAGCAGAGAGAACAATCCATGACTTGGGTGGCTGGAGTCTGACAATTTTTAGGGCCTTCCTCTGACAGGAAGCTTGGCCCCGGTGATGCACTGGGCTGTACACACTACCATCTGTAGTGCCTTGCAGTCGGATGCCAAGCAGTTGCCGTACCAGGCGGTGATGCAGCCAGTCAAGATGCTCTCAATGGTGCAGCTGAAGACCTTTGAGGATCTGAGGACCCATGCCATATATTTTCAGCCTCCTGAGGATGAAGAGGTGTTGTCATGTCCTCTTCATTTATTTTTTATTTATTTGTATTATTTCTTTATTTAACCAGGTAGGTTTTATTTCACCTTTATTTTAACCAGGTAGGTTTTATTTCACCTTTATTTAACCAGGTAGGTTTTATTTCACCTTTATTTAACCAGGTAGGTCAGTTGAGAACAAGTTCTCATTTACAACTGTGACCTGGTCAAGACAAAGCAAAGCAGTGCAACAAAAAACAACACAGAGTTACACAGTAAACAAACATACAGTCAATAACACAATAGAAAATCTATATACAGAGTGCAAAATGTAGTGCAAAATGCAGTACGGTTAGGAAGACAATAAATTGGCCATAGTGGTGAAATAAATTTCAGATTAGCATTAACACTGGAATGATAGATGTGCAGATGATGATGTGCAAATAGAGATACTGGAGTGCAAAATGAGCGGAAGTTAAAATAATAAATATGGGGATGAGGTAGTAGGATGGGCTATTTACAGAAGGACTGTATACAGGTGCAGTGATCGATAAGCAGCTTTGACAGCTGACGCTTAAAGTTATTGAGGGAGATAGGAACCTCTAGCTTCAATGATTTTTGCAATTCGTTCCAGTCATTGGCAGCAGAGAACTGGAAGGAATGGCGGCCAAAGGAGGTGTTGGCTTTGGGGGTGACCAGTGAGATATACCTGCTGGAGCGCATGCTACGGGTGGGTGTTGCTATGGTGACCAGTGAGCTGAGATAGGGCGGGGATTTACCTAATAAAGACTTATAGATGACCTGGAGCCAGTGGGTTTGGCGACGAATATGTAATGAGGGCCAGCCAACGAGAGAATACAGGTCGCAGTGGTGGGTAGTGTATGGGGCTTTGGTAACAAAACGGATGGCACTGTGATAGATTACATCCAATTTGCTGAGGTGAGTGTTGGAGACTATTTTGTAAATGACATCGCCAAAGTCAAGGATCGGTAGGATAGTCAGTTTTACGAGGGCATGTTTGTCAGCATGAGTGAAGGAGGCTTTGTTGCGAAATAGGAAGCCAATTCTAGATTTTATTTTGGATTGGAGATGGTTCATGTGAGTCTGGAAGTTGAGTTTACAGTCTAACCAGACATCTAGGTATTTGTAGGTGTCCACGTATTCTAAGTCAGACCCGTTGAGAGTAGTGATGATAGTCCGGTGGGCGGGTGCGGGCAGCGTTCTATTGAAAAGCATGCATTTAGTTTTACTAGCATTTAAGAGCAGTTGGAGCCACGGAAGGAGTGTTGTATGGCATTGAAGCTTGTTTGAAGGTTAGTTAACACAGTGTCCAAAGAGGGGCCAGATGTATACAGAATGGTGTCGTCTGCGTAGAGATGGATCAGAGAGTCACCAGCAGCGAGAGCGACATTGATGTATACAGAGAATAGAGTTGGCCCAAGAATTGAACCCTGTGGAACCCCTATAGAGACTATAGGCCCTCCGATTTGACACACTGAACTCTGTCTGAGAAGTAGTTGGAGAACCAGGCAAGGCAGTCACTTGAGAAACCAAGGCTGTTGAGTCTGCCAATAAGAATGCGGTGATTGACAGAGTCGAAAGCCTTGGCCAGTTCGATGAAGACTGCTGCACAGTACTGTCTTCTATCGATGGCGGTTATGATATCATTTACTACCTTGAGCATAGCTGAAGTACACCCGTGACCAGCTCGGAAACCAGATTGCATAGCAGAGAAGGTACGGTCGGATTCGAAGTGGTCAGTGATCTGTTTGTTAACTTGGCTTTCGAAGACTTTGAAAGGCAGGGCAGGATGGATATTGGTCTGTAACAGTTTGGGTCTAGAGTGTCTCCTCCTTTGAAGAGGGGGATGGCCTGCGGCAGCTTTCCAATCTCTATGGATCTCAGACGATACGAAAGAGAGGTTGAACAGGCTAGTAATAGGGGTTGCAACAATTTTGGCTGATCATTTTAGAAAGAGAGGGTCCAGATTGTCTAGCCCAGCAGATTTCTAGGGGTCCAGATTTAGCAGCACTTTCAGAACTGTCTGGATTTGGGTGAAGGAGAAGCGGGGGGGGGGCTTGGGCAGGTTGTACAGAGCTGTTGGCCGGGGTAGGGGTAGCCAGGTGGAAAGCATGGCCAGCTGTAGCAAAATGCTTATTGAAATTTTCGATAATCGGTGGTAAGTGTTTCCGAGCCTCAATGCAGTGGGCAGCTGGGAGGAGTTGCTCTTATTCTCCATGGACTTTACAGTGTCCCAGAACTTTTTGGAATTAGTACTACAGGATGCAAATTTCTGTTTGAAAAAGCTGGCCTTTGCTTTTCTAACTGACTGTGTGTATTTGTTCCTGACTTCCCTGAAAAGTTGCATATCGCGGGGGCTATTCGATGCTAATGCAGTGCGCCACAGGATGTTTTTGTGTTGGTCAAGTGCAGTCAAGTCTGGGGTGAACCAAGGGCTATATCTGTTCTTAGTTCTAAGTTTTTTGAAAGGGGCATGCTTATTTAGGATGGTGAGGAAAGCACTTTTAAAGAACAACCAGGCATCCTTTACTGATGGGATGAGGTCAATATCCTTCCAGGATACCTGGGCCAGGTTGATTAGAAAGGCCTGCTCGCAAAAGTGTTTTAGGGAGCGTTTGACAGTGATAAAGGGTGGTCGTTTGACCGCGGTGTAACAGTTACAGCTTGTTACAAGGCATACTATCTTTTCTGGGGGCTATGTTCATCCTAGCCACTAGGGGTCACTAGTAGCACTCCATGTTTAGAATAAAAAGGGGAAGTAGCAAAAGAAGAATTATATCCAGTGTGATTTGCCACATGCTGTGGGCTGCTGTATTTGAAAAATCCTAGTTTGGGAAACTATTTGTTTGCTGCCCAAATGTAAGTGATGTTATTTCATGTTTTGATCTTTGAATATCTTTAATTAGTTGGAGACCTGTTTTTTGTATATAGATTGTTTATTTATGGATGAGGAGGTGATTTGTTGTATTTCTTTTTCTTGTAGAGGATTTTTGTGCTATTATCTTACTCCTGGATTACTTACCAGAGGACCTATTTCCTTGATTCCCTTTGGAGGCAGTAATGCCATTAGCCGAGGAATGAAAATAACTTTTCTGTAGGAAGGACATCTGAATTACCCCTTTTCCACCAAAGCATTTTGAGAGCCGGTTCTGAGCCGGTGCCTACTCGCGAACCAGTTCTTTGTGTTTCGACAGCCAAAGAACCGTTTCTCTGCCATGAAAATTGGTTCCAAAGCGGCACCAACTCTTTGCTGGACTAGAACCGTTCTTTTACCACGTCACGCTTACGTCGGGGGCTGGGGGCGGGGTTATTGTGACCAACAACACGACGGGAAAGGTTGTGACCGCCAATGCTGAAAACACAACCTCCGTCTATAGTAATCCAGACGAGCAGCACAAATGTGTTCTAAACGTCTTCTTCTGACCCCAATATAGGATCGCAAAGCCAGGAGAAACATCTGCAGAAAGACGATGTAGTCCGCCATTGTAATTGTTATGCTTGAAGTTGGCGCAAGCGTTTCTGGGAAAGCTAAGACGTATGGCGACGTACACAGTGACGTAACGACGTCGTTCGCTGGGCTCTCTAGTCAGTGGAGAAACAAACAGGTTCTGAGAAGGTTCGCAAGTTGAACCAACTTTGAACCAGCACCAGTTCCGAACCAGTTCTTTTTTGGTGGAAAAGGGGTATATGACCTCTTAAAAAACTGCAGACAAGTCTGATCTCATCCTGAGGAAATTGACTTTTGACGTCCCGCTACCTCATTCTCCAGAATTTTTTATTTGATTCTTGAAATACGTTATCCTTCCATGTCGTATTTTGCAAATATGATCCCCCTTCATTTTTTTGTAACTTATCAGTTCAAAGCAGCTGGGACAGTTATAGCGGACCCATTACGAACGCAGGCAATGAGGCAGTGATCGCTGAGATCCTGGTTGAAAACAGATGAGGTGTATTTGGAGGGCAAGTTAGTCAGGATTATATCTATGATGGTACCCATGTTTACGGATTTAGGGTTGTACCTGGTGGGTTCCTTGATAATTTGTGTGAGATTGAGGGCATCTAACTTAGATTGAAGAACAACCGGGGCGTTAAGCATATCCCAGTTTAAGTCACCTAACAGTACAAACTCTGAAGATAGATGGGGGGCAATCAATTCACATATGGAGTCCAGGGCACAGCTGGGGGCTGAGGGGGGGGTCTGTAACAGGCGGCAACAGTGAGAGACTTATTTCTGGAAAGGTGTATTTTTAAGAGTAGAAGCTCAAACTGTTTGGGCACGGACCTGGACAGTATGACAGAACTCTGCAGGTTATCTCTGCAGTAGATTGCAACTCCGCCTCCTTTGGCAGTTCTATCTTGACGGGAAATATTGTAGTTGGGGATGGACATTTCAGAATTTTTGGTGGCCTTCCTGAGCCAGGATTCAGACACAGGTAGGACATCAGGGTTGGCGGTGTGCTAAAGCAGTGAATAAATCAAACTTAGGTAGGAGGCTCTGATGTTAACATGCAAGAAACCAAGGCTTTTACGGTTACAGAAGTCAACAAATGAGAGCGCCTGGGGAATAGGTGAAATGCGGGTAGCTATAGGACCTGGTTTTACCTCTACATCACCAGAGGAACAGAGGAGGAGTAGGATAAGGGTACGGCTGAAGGCATTAAGAACTGGTCGTCTAGTGCGTTGGGTACAGAGAATAAAAGGAGCAGATTTCTGGGCGTGGTGGAATAGATTGAGGGCATAATGTACAGACAGGGATATGGTGGGATGTGAGTTCAGTGGAGGTAAACTTAGGCGTTGGGTAATGAAGAGAGCAGTTCAGTGGGCGCTGCACTAGGCGAGTGAGGAGGCACAGCGTTCAGAGTGCTAGCAGGCCGGGGCTAGCAGATGGATCTTCGGCGACGTCGCAGAGGAAAAGCCTGTTACGTCGGCAGACCAGTCGTGGTGGCTCGGCGGGCTCCGTGTCGACAGTAGAAGGTCCAGGCAGGTTGACAAAGGTACTGTAGCCCGGGAGATTAGCTAGTACACGTCGGCTGGCCGGGAGATGGGCCTAGCTCAAGGCTAGCTCAAGGTAGCATATGGACAAGGTGTTAGCCAAAAACAGCAGCCACTCGATTGCAGCTAGCTAGCTGCGATGATCCGGTGTGATGGTCCTGTGATTTCGGTAGAGATCCGGTGAAGTGGAAGGGAACGCAAACCGATATGCGCAGGGTTGGTAGCACGCTGAGCAGACTGGCCGATATTGTCAGAACTAAAAGCTGGCTGAGCAGGCAGAGCTGTGGTGAGGACCGCTAGTAGCTAGTTAGCCTGCTAGCTAGCTTGCTAACTTCTGACAGCGGTTCAGTTAAATAATGTAAAGTAAAGAAATAAAGATATTAGGTCCGTTTCACGTTGGGTGAGGCAGGTTGCAGGAGAAGTATATGGGGAACAATAAAATATATGGAAAGACAGACTAATTACAAACTATTTACACGACATGAGACGGGACAAACAAAAAAACACGTCCGCACTGATTACGCCATCTTGGAAAAACTGTTCTCTTCATGACTGTGTTGGTGTGCGTGGACCATGATAGGTCCTTAATGCACCACACTGCCAGGTCTGACCTCTTCCCTGTAGGCTGGCTCATCGTCGTCGGTCAGCAGGCCTACCACGTGTCGTAAGCAAACTTGATGTTGGAGTCGTGCGAGGCCATGCAGTAGTGGGAGTACAGGAGGGGACTAATCACGCACCCCTGAGGGGCCCCTCCTGCTGAGGGTTAGCGTGGTGGGTGTGTTGCCTACTCTCACCACCTGGGGGCGGCTCATCAGTAAGTCCAGGATCCAGTTACAGAGGGAGGTGTTATGTCCCAGGGTCCTGAGCTTGGATGGCACTATGGTGTTGAACGCTGAGCTGTTGTCAATGAACAGCATTCTCACATAGGTGTTCCTCTTGTCCAGGTGGGAGAGGGCAGTGTGTAGTGCAATAGAGATTGCATCATCTGTTGGGGCGGTATGCAAATAGGAGTGGGTCCAGGATGTCTGAGAAGATGGTGTTGATGTGAGCCATGACCAGACTTTCAAAGCATTTCATGGCAACAGGTGTCAGTTATACGGGATGGTAGTCATTTAGACAGGTTACCATGGCATTCTTGGGCACAGGGACTATGGTGGTCTACTTGAAACATGTAGGTAGTAGACTGGGTCAGGGAGAGGTTGAAGATGTCAGTGAAGACACTTGCCAGCTGGTCAGTGCATGCTCTGAATACACGTCCTGGTAATCCATCTGGCCCTGCGGCCTTGTGAATGTTAACCTGTTTAAAGGTCTTACTCGCATCACATTTGCGTCATTCTGATTGGTCAGAGTCAAGCAATTTATTTATATTTGTTTTTGGGAATTTTCACTATGCAGACGTCACTAAGAAATGTGGCAATATTTGATTGCTGAAATATTGTCAAATGCCCATCCCTAGAATAAACCTGTATCTGACTGATGTAATCAGGAAGTTAATACTCTCCTGGCCCCTCCCCTTACAGCTCCTAACCAATGGGGACAGCAGCTCCAGAGAGTTTGTGGACCCGCCAGGTGAGTGACTCCTGACTTTAAACCCTGACAGAATGTTGATATTACTGACAGAATGTTGATATTACTGACAGAATGTTGATATTACTGACAGAATGTTGATAACCCTGACAGAATGTTGATAACCCTGACAGAATGTTGATAACCCTGACAGAATGTTGATATTACTGTTGATATTACTGAGAGAATGTTGATAACCCTGACAGAATGTTGATAACCCTGACAGAATGTTGATATTACTGACAGAATGTTGATATTACTGACAGAATGTTGATAACCCTGACAGAATGTTGATATTACTGACAGAATGTTGATATTACTGACAGAATGTTGATATTACTGACAGTATGTTGATAACCCTGACAGAATGTTGATAACCCTGACAGAATGTTGATAACCCTGACAGAATGTTGATAACCCTGACAGAATGTTGATATTACTGTTGATATTACTGAGAGAATGTTGATATTACTGAGAGAATGTTGATAACCCTGACAGAATGTTGATATTACTGACAGAATGTTGATAACCCTGACAGAATGTTGATAACCCTGGCAGAATGTTGATAACCCTGACAGAATGTTGATAACCCTGACAGAATGTTGATAACCCTGACAGAATGTTGATAACCCTGACAGAATGTTGATAACCCTGACAGAATGTTGATATTACTGACAGAATGTTGATATTACTGACAGAATGTTGATAACCCTGACAGAATGTTGATAACCCTGACAGAATGTTGATAACCCTGACAGAATGTTGATAACCCTGACAGAATGTTGATAACCCTGACAGAATGTTGATAACCCTGACAGAATGTTGATATTACTGACAGAATGTTGATATTACTGACAGAATGTTGATATTACTGACAGAATGTTGATAACCCTGACAGAATGTTGATAACCCTGACAGAATGTTGATATTACTGACAGAATGTTGATAACCCTGACAGAATGTTGATAACCCTGACAGAATGTTGATAACCCTGACAGAATGTTGATATTACTGACAGAATGTTGATATTACTGACAGAATGTTGATATTACTGACAGAATGTTGATATTACTGACAGAATGTTGATATTACTGACAGAATGTTGATATTACTGACAGAATGTTGATAACCCTGACAGAATGTTGATAACCCTGACAGAATGTTGATAACCCTGACAGAATGTTGATATTACTGACAGAATGTTGATATTACTGACAGAATGTTGATATTACTGACAGAATGTTGATATTACTGACAGAATGTTGATATTACTGACAGAATGTTGATATTACTGACAGAATGTTGATATTACTGACAGAATGTTGATATTACTGACAGAATGTTGATAACCCTGACAGAATGTTGATAACCCTGACAGAATGTTGATAACCCTGACAGAATGTTGATATTACTGACAGAATGTTGATATTACTGACAGAATGTTGATAACCCTGACAGAATGTTGATATTACTGACAGAATGTTGATATTACTGACAGAATGTTGATATTACTGACAGAATGTTGATAACCCTGACAGAATGTTGATAACCCTGACAGAATGTTGATAACCCTGACAGAATGTTGATAACCCTGACAGAATGTTGATAACCCTGACAGAATGTTGATATTACTGACAGAATGTTGATATTACTGACAGAATGTTGATAACCCTGACAGAATGTTGATAACCCTGACAGAATGTTGATAACCCTGACAGAATGTTGATATTACTGACAGAATGTTGATATTACTGACAGAATGTTGATAACCCTGACAGAATGTTGATAACCCTGACAGAATGTTGATAACCCTGACAGAATGTTGATAACCCCCCTCTACTCTCTTTCTCCTTCTCGTTCCCCACCCCAGGTGAGGAGCGGTCGGAGGATGCCGTGATGATGAACACTGCAGTGGTCGTGTCGTCTCTAGAGATGGGGTTTGAGCGTGGCCTGGTGAAGCAGACGGTCCAGAGTAAGATCCTGACCAGCGGAGAGAACTACAAGACCGTCCAGGAACTGGTCTCAGACCTGCTGAGTGCAGAGGATCAGAAGAGAGAGGAGGAGAGAGAGATGCTGGCAGAGGAGATGGCTTCTGGTACGACAAACATTGTCTGTTTAAACTACTATAACATGTTGAACGTACCGAGCTGTCTGTTTAAAATACTAGCACACAGTTCAGACACCCATGCATACCCCACAAGACATGCCACTAGAGGTCTCTTCACCGTCCCCAAGACCAGAACAGACTATGGGAGGCGCACATTACTACATAGAGCCATGACTACATGAAACTCTATTCCACATCAGGTAACTGATGCAAGCAGTAGAATCAGATTCATCAGACGAGAGAATCTGATGATTCACAGAAAATTCCTTCAACCTCATGGCTTGGTTTTTGCTCTGACATGCACTGTCAACTGTGGTACCTTATATAGACAGGTGTGTGCCTTTCCAAATCATGTCCAATCAATTGAATTTACCACAGGTGGACTCCAATCAAGTTGTAGAAACATCTCAAGGATGATCAATGGAAACAGGATTCGCCTGAGTCTCATAGCAAAGGGTCTGAATACTTATAGTTGAAGTCGGAAGTTTACATACACCTTAGCCAAATACATAAACTCAGTTTTTCACAATTCCTGACATTTAGTCCTAGTAAACATTCCCTGTTTTAGGTCAGTTAGGATCACCACTTTATGTCAGAATAATTTATTTAAGCTTTTATTTCATTCATCACATTCCCAGTGGGTCAGAAGTTTACATACACTCAATTAGTATTTGGTAGCAGTGCCTTTAAATTGTTTAACTTGGGTCAAAAGTTTCGGGTAGCCTTCCACAAGCTTCCCACAATAAGTTGGGTGAATTTTGGTCCATTCTTCCTGACAGAACTGGTGTAACTGAGTCAGGTTTTGTAGGCCTCCTTGCTCGCACACGCTTTTTCAGTTCTGCCCACAAATGTTCTATAGGATTGAGGTCAGGGCTTTGTGATGGCCACTCCAATACCTTGACTTTGTTGTCCTTAAGCCATTTTTCCACAACTTTGTAAGTATGCTTGGGGTCATTGTTCATTTGGAAGACCCATTTGCGACCAAGCTTTAACTTCCTGACTGATGTCTTGAGATGTTGCTTCAATATATCCACATAATTTTCCTTCCTCATGATGCCATCTATTTTGTGAAGTGCACCAGTCCCTCCTGCAGCAAAGCACCCCCACAACATGATGTTGCCACCCCCGTGCTTCACGGTTGGGATGGTGTTCTTCGGCTTGCAAGCCTCCCCCTTTTTCCTCCAAACATAACGATGGTCATTATGGCCAAACAGTTTTATTTTTGTTTCATCAGACCAGAGGACATTTCTCCAAAAAGTATGATCTTTGTCCCAATGTGCAGCAAACTATAGTCTGGCTTTTTAATGGCGGTTTTGGAGCAGTGGCTTCTTCCTTGCTGAGCGGCCTTTCAGGTTATGTCAATATACAGTCGTGAAAAAGTAAGTACATATCTGGACAGATGGATCTGTAATCTTCACTTCAACACTATTGACAGATAAAGGAAACCTAATTTAACAAATTACACTGAAAGATTATACTTTACAATCATTTATTCATCAGAAATCAACAAATGCATTTCCATAGTTTAGAATAAATAAATCCACCTCTAACTTCAATAGCTGGTGTTTCCCTCTTTGGATGAAATAACTTCATGTAGACGTTTCTTGTAACTGTCTATCAGTCTCTTATATTGACTGGGAGGAATTTCTCCCCGCTCTTCTTTACAGTACTGCTTCAACTGGGTCATGTTCCAGGGCACAGCCCTCTTCAAGTCTCCACACAGTATTTAGATAGGATTGAGATCTGAGCTTTGACTCGGCCATTTCTTCTTTTTGAGCCATTCTGTTGTAGCTTTGCTTGTGTGTTTTGGATCATTGTCCTGTTGGAAGATCCATGTTCGGTTCAGCTTCAGCTTTTTGACAGATGGCGTCACATTCTCCTCAATAATTCTCTGGTACAATATAGAATTCATGGTTGACTCAATGATGGCAAGTTGTCCCTGAGGCAGCAAAGCAGCCCCAAACCATAATGCCACCGCCTCCATGCTTTACGGTTGGTATGAGGTTCTTCTGTTCAAAGGCAGTGTTTCGTATTCGCCAAACATGGCGTCTGGCATTGCGGCCAAACAACTCCATCTTTGACTCATCTGTCCCAAGCACATTGTTCCAGTAGTTTTGGTCTTTACTCAGGTGTTGTCTGGCAAACGTCAGTCGTGTCTTGATATTTATTTTTGAGACTTCCCATGTAGGCCAAGTTTGTGCAGTCTCTTTCTGACAGTGGTACCCATGCACTTCGACATTGATTGTGGTTCTTAGAGACTTCTATCAGCATCTTTCGGTCAGCTCTACCTGTCCTGAGATCCCTTGATGTTACCCTGGGGTTCTTCTATCAGCATCTTTCGGTCAGCTCTACCTGTCCTGAGATCCCTTGATGTTACCCTGGGGTTCTTCTATCAGCATCTTTCGGTCAGCTCTACCTGTCCTGAGATCCCTTGATGTTACCCTGGGGTTCTTCTATCAGCATCTTTCGGTCAGCTCTACCTGTCCTGAGATCCCTTGATGTTACCCTGGGGTTCTTCTATCAGCATCTTTCGGTCAGCTCTACCTGTCCTGAGATCCCTTGATGTTACCCTGGGGTTCTTCTATCAGCATCTTTCGGTCAGCTCTACCTGTCCTGAGATCCCTTGATGTTACCCTGGGGTTCTTCTATCAGCATCTTTCGGTCAGCTTTACCTGTCCTGAGATCCCTTGATGTTACCCTGGGGTTCTTCTATCAGCATCTTTCGGTCAGCTTTACCTGTCCTGAGATCCCTTGATGTTACCCTGGGGTTCTTCTATCAGCATCTTTCGGTCAGCTCTACCTGTCCTAGGTGGATTAGCAGATGTCTGGAATTGTCTCTATTTGTAGATGAGACGTCGTACAGTGGGATGATGTACTTCAAAATTCTTGGAAATGGATTTGTAACCCCTCCGACTCATGGGCATCAATACTCTTTCTTCTATGAGCCTCAGGTAGGTTTTTTGATCTTGGCATGATGTTTTACCACACACCTATATGGTGAAGACCAAACCAGACCGACCCTCCTAAGTTTCTAATGTTTTTTAATCATTTGCACTTGTTTTGGTACCTAATTGTAGCCATTTTATGTGATGGTAAAGGTAGGGGTGTACTAACCTTTTTCACATAAGGAAAAGGCATTGTTTATTTTAATTGCGTAAGATTTTCAAAGTAAAAAAATGTTAAATTGTGATTTGTTAAATTGGGTTCCATTTATCAATATGGTGGAAATTTTGCTCAAATATCCGTGTGTCCGAATATGTAAAAAGAAATGCAACTTTCCAACTTTACTTTTTCACATGACTGTAGGACTCATTTTACTGTGGATATAGATTTGTACCTGTTTCCTCCAGCATCTTCACAAGGTCCTTTGCTGTTGTTCTGGGATTGATTTGCACTTTTCGCACCAAAGTACGTTCATCTCTAGGAGACAGAACGCGTCTCCTTCCTGAACGGTTTGACGGCTGCGTGGTGTTTATACATGCGTACTATTGTTTGTACGATGAACGTGGTACCTTCAGGCATTTGAAAATTGCTCCCAAGGATGAACCAGACTTGTGGAGGTTTTTCTGAGGTCTTGGCTGATTTCTTTAGATTTTCCCATGATGTCGAGCAAAGAGGCACTGAGTTTGAAGGTAGGCCTTGAAATACATCCACAGGTACACCTCCAATTGACTCAAATTATGTCAATTAGCCTATCAGAAGCTTCTAGTGCCATGATCATTTTCTGGAATTTTCCAAGCTGGTTAAAGGCACAGTCAACTTAGTGTATGTAAACTTCTGACCCACTGGAATTGTGATATAGTGAATTTTTTTATTTATTATTATTTAAAAAATGTATTACCCCATTTTCTTCCCATTTTCGTCGTATCCAATTGGCAGTTAGTCTTGTCTCATCGCTACAACTCCCGTACGGACTGG
The DNA here is from genome assembly GCA_023634145.1 of Thymallus thymallus. Classification (NCBI taxonomy): domain Eukaryota; kingdom Metazoa; phylum Chordata; class Actinopteri; order Salmoniformes; family Salmonidae; genus Thymallus; species Thymallus thymallus. The sequence continues at coordinate 43,860,413 of CM042391.1, read as the reverse complement.
GAGAGGCGAAGGTCGAGAGCCGTTCGTCCTCCGAAACACAACCCACCAAGCCGCACTGCTTCTTGACACAATGAACTCTTAACCCGGAAGCCAGCCGCACCAATGTGTCGGAGGAACCACCGTCCACCTGGCGACTGAGTCAACGTGCATGCGCCCTGCGTCGCCTCGTGGGTCTCCCGGTCGCGACACAGACGGGGCTCGAACCCGCATCTGCAGTAATGCAGCTTGCACTGCGATTGATATAGTGAATTATAAGTGAAATAATCTGTCTGTAAACAATTGTTGGAAGAATTACTTGTGTCATGCACAAAGTAGATGTCCTAACCGACTTGCCAAAACTATAGTTTGTTAACATGAAATCCTCTACCTCTCTCTACCTCCTTCTACCTCTCTACCTGCCTCTACCTCTCTCTACCTCCCTCTACCTCTCTCTACCTCCCTCTACCTCTCTACCTGCCTCTACCTCTACCTCTCTACACCTCCCTACCTCTACCCCTCTCTACCTGCCTCTACCTCTCTACCTGCCTCTACCTCTCTCTACCTCTACCTCTCTCTACCTCTCTACCTGCCTCTACCTCTACCTCTCTCTGCCTCTACCTCTCTTATCTCTCTACCTGCCTCTACCCCTCTCTACCCCTCTCTACCTCTCTCTACCTCTCTCTACCTCTCTCTACCTGCCTCTACCTGCCTCTACCTCTCTCTACCTCTCTCTACCTCTCTCTACCTCTCTCTACCTCCCTCTACCTCCCTCTACCTCTCTCTACCTCTCTCTACCTCTCTCTACCTCTCTCTACCTCTCTCTACCTACCTCCCTCTACCTCCCTCTACCTCCCTCTACCTCTCTCTGCCTCTCTCTGCCTCTCTCTGCCTCTCTCTTCCTCCCTCTACCTCCCTCTACCTCCCTCTGCCTCTCTCTGCCTCTCTCTACCTCTCTCTACCTCTACCTCTACCTCTCTCTACCTCTACCTCTCTCTACCTCTCTACCCCTCTCTACCTCTCTACCTCTACCCCTCTCTACCCCTCTCTACCCCTCTCTCCATCCTCCAGACGGTCATTCATTCTTAAAGAGACACCAGGCAGCGTTGGTCCATCGTCTGAAGAGTGTTGAGTCTGTCCTGGAACACCTCCGAGAGCAGAACGTCATCAGTACGCCTGCTTGTATACTACTAGCTACTACTACTGCACTACTACATGTTATATACTACTAGCTACTACTACTGTACTACTGTACTACTGTACTACTGTACTACTGTACTACTACATGTTAAATACTACTAGCTACTACTACTATACTACTACATGTTATATACTACTACATGTTATATACTACTACATGGTATATACTACTAGCTACTACTACTATACTACTACTACATGGTATATGCTACTACTAATATACTACTACATGTTATATACTACTACATGTTATAAACTACTAGTTACTACTACTATACTACTACATTTTAAATACTACTACCACTACTATATACTACTAGCTACTACATGTTATATGCTACTACTATACTACTACATGTTATATACTACTATACTACTACTATACTACTACTATACTACTACTATACTACTACTATACTACTACTATACTACTACTATACTACTACTATACTACTACTATACTACTACTATACTACTACTATACTACTACATGTTATATACTACTACATTTTTATTTTATTTTTTTTACCTTTATTTTACTAGGCAAGTCAGTTAAGAACAAATTCTTATTTTCAATGACGGCCTAGGAACAGTGGGTTAACTGCCTTGTTCAGGGGCAGAACGACAGATTTCTACCTTGTCAGTTCGGGGATTCGATCCAGCAACCTTTCGGTTACAGGCCCAACACTCTAACCACTGGGCTACCTGCCGCCCCGTGTTATATGCTACTACTAATATACTACTACATGTTATATACTACTACATGTTATATACTACTACATGTTATATGCTACTACTACTATACTACTACATGTTAAATACTACTACTATTTATTACTGTACTACTACATGTTATATACTACTAGCTACTACTACTATACTACTACATGGTATATGCTACTACTAATATACTACTACATGTTATATACTACTAGCTGCTACTACTACATGTTATATACTACGAGCTGCTACTACTACATGTTATATACTACTAGCTACTACTACTATACTACTACATGTTATATACTACTACTACTATGCTACTCAAATATTAATTAAATATTTTTACCTTTATTTAACAAGGCATTAAAACAAGGCATTTAACAAGGTCAGTTAAAAACACATTCTTATTAACAACGACGGCCTCTACCAGCCAAACTAGATGACGCTGGGCCCTATGGGACTCCCAATCACGGACGGTTGTGAAACTGTCTGGATTCAAACCAGGTTGTCTGTAGTGACTCCTCTAGTACTGAGATGCAGTGTCTTAGACCACTGAACCAGGTTGTCTGTAGTGACTCCTCTAGTACTGAGATGTAGTGTCTTAGACCACTGAACCAGGTTGTCTGTAGTGACTCCTCTAACACTGAGATGCAGTGTCTTAGACCACTGAACCAGGTTGTCTGTAGTGACTCCTCTAGCACTGAGATGCAGTGTCTTAGACCACTGAACCAGGTTGTCTGTAGTGACACCTCTAGTACTGAGATGCAGTGTCTTAGACCACTGAACCAGGTTGTCTGTAGTGACTCCTCTAGCACTGAGATACAGTGTCTTAGACCACTGAACCAGGTTGTCTGTAGTGACTCCTCTAACACTGAGATGTAGTGTCTTAGACCACTGAACCAGGTTGTCTGTAGTGACTCCTCTAGCACTGAGATGTAGTGTCTTAGACCACTGAACCAGGTTGTCTGTAGTGACTCCTCTAGCACTGAGATGTAGTGTCTTAGACCACTGAACCAGGTTGTCTGTAGTGACACCTCTAGTACTGAGATGCAGTGTCTTAGACCACTGAACCAGGTTGTCTGTAGTGACTCCTCTAGTACTGAGATGCAACACGCACCCCTGAGGGGCCCCAGTGTTGAGGATCAGCATGGTAGATGTGTTGTTACCTACCCTTACCTCCTGGAGGCGGCCCGTCAGGAAGCCCAGGACCCAGTTGCAGAGGGAGGTGTTCAGTCCCAGGATCCTTAGCTTAGTGATGAGCTTGGATGGCACTATGGTGTTGAACGCTGAGCTGTAGTCTATGAACAGCATTCTCACATAGGTGTTCCTTTTGTCCGGGTGGGGAAGAGCAAAATCATATACTACTAGCTACTACATGTCATATACTACTAGCTACTACATGTCATATACTACTAGCTACTACATGTCATATACTACTAGCTACTACATGTCATATACTACTAGCTACTACATGTCATATACTACTAGCTACTACATGTCATATACTACTAGCTACTACATGTCATATACTACTAGCTACTACATGTTATATACTACTAGCTACTACATGTCATATACTACTAGCTACTACATGTCATATACTACTAGCTACTACATGTCATATACTACTAGCTACTACATGTTATATACTACTAGCTACTACATGTCATATACTACTAGCTACTACATGTCATATACTACTAGCTACTACATGTCATATACTACTAGCTACTACATGTCATATACTACTAGCTACTACATGTCATGTACTACTAGCTACTACATGTCATGTACTACTAGCTACTACATGTTATATACTACTAGCTACTACATGTCATATACTATTAGCTACTACATGTCATATACTACTAGCTACTACATGTCATGTACTACTAGCTACTACATTGAAATACTATATTTATGAAGAGTTGATCCTTGACCACATCAGAGAGCAGAACATCATCACTATGTTTTTTATATATCTACAGTACTACTATACTAATAATATACTACTGCAGTACATTTAAATACCACTAGCGTCTACTATAGTAAAATATTTATGTTCTGAAGAGTGACATTAACCCCTGACCTCTAACCCTTGACCTCTAGGTGAAGAGGAATACAGTGGTCTCCAGGGCCAGTCCTCCCAGCAGCAGACAGCTAGGCTGATAGACTTGGTCTTGACTAAAGGGAACGCAGCAGCTGAGGTCTTCAGGAACTGGATCCAGAAGAACGATGTCTACCTGCTCCGAGACCTCATGGGTAAAACATCATCTCTGACCCCTAACGTCTGACATCCAATTGGAGAACACACTCTTTTATAGTTCCAAGTTTGACAAACAGTTATTTGATCCTTCCGTTGAGGACTTGCACTGGGCCTCCATTGAGGTTCCATGTGGCAAGCAGTACCGAACATGGCCACTAGAAAACAGCAGTGACTCTGCTCCTGTCTAACCACCCGTTTTAGTGACCTTATTCCACCAATATGTCGATACCACTTCACAACCCATTTGAGGTATTGACCAGTAATGTCCTGTTGTAGACAGGCTGCCTCTAGAACTACTGTCCCAGCAGACCCCCCTGTTGACTGACTAATAAGTACTTTAAGATTTGTAAGTAATACATCATTCATACTGGAAACTCGAGATCGACCAATTGTTTCTCTCTTGGGGTAACAAGACAGGTGAACAACAGGTAAGCCTTCATCTCCAAGTCAGGCAACTGCAGACAAAGTGAGACAAAACAGCCCAATGGATGGACATTGTCCTGTCTATTCTAATAGGACATTATCATACAGTGATATCCACAGGGTTGGAGAAGTTGCAGGGCTTTGATATGGAGGTTTTAACAGCTGTGACCTGTTGTAAAGCGTGATATAAACGGAAGTTTGCTGCTTCTTCTGCAGAAACCCTAAAGTTAAGGCCCAGCTCCAACCATTCAGACCTCCTGACCCCCTGCCCTCTGAATCCTTCCCACCATTGGCTGGCCCTTCTCAACCGGGAGCGTTGGACTCTTTGGGTCCCAGGGGGAGCGGTGCAGTCTGTGTGGTATTGTGATGATGGGTGGTACTCCTAAAAGCCAGTGTTGTCAGAGTGATTCCCAATCTGAGTCCCATAATAACATTTTAAAGACAGGTCCACCACATGGGTCTGTTCCTGCACACCTGGAACCCATAAGACGCCTAGGTCAGAGAGGAAGATTCAGGTCTGGAACCCATAAGACGCCTAGGTCAGAGGAAGATTCAGGTCTGGAACCCATAAGACGCCTAGGTCAGAGAGGAAGATTCAGGTCTGGAACCCATAAGACGCCTAGGTCAGAGAGGAAGATTCAGGTCTGGAACCCATAAGACACCTAGGTCAGAGAGGAAGATTCAGGTCTGGAACCCATAAGACGCCTAGGTCAGAGAGGAAGATTCAGGTCTGGAACCCATAAGACGCCTAGGTCAGAGAGGAAGATTCAGGTCTGGAACCCATAAGACGCCTAGGTCAGAGAGGAAGATTCAGGTCTGGAACCCATAAGACACCTAGGTCAGAGAGGAAGATTCAGGAGTGGGAAATCCAGATAGATAAACCAACAGTGATTGTGGGCGATTCTAATCTAGCACATATTCCACATTGTTTTAGTACAGGTGGATAGCTTCCACATTTAGAGTGAGGCCTATCTCCCTCACCTCCAGGCATCAACACCTACTCTTCATGCCCGGTCAACACCACTCTCTCTGACCTTTAGAGTGAGGCCTACTCCCTGACCTTTTATCATATTAACAATGTTTTCAAGAAGCTTCAACCACAATCACAGAGAAGGTAGTGTTGTCTGTAGGCCTCAACAATTGTTTGGTGAGACAAGCGCCGACTACATCTTGGAAGCAGTTACAGCAACTGTTGAGGACTAGTAAGGAGGCCTTCCCCACAATGCAACAGTCTATGTACCGTTCATACATTACTCCGACCTAGCTAAGGATCAGCAGTGTCTGCTACAGAAGCTGTATAAGACCATAGTGGAGAGATGGGATTTTTTTAAATGACCTTTAGTAAACTTAGGTTTCGCACCGACCCCTGGTATCCGGTTCACTGGAGTAGGGAGACTGCTAGAACAATACTGCCTAGAACAATACTGCTAGAACAATACTGCCTAGAACAATACTGCCTAGAACAATACTGGCTAGAACAATACTGCCTAGAACAATACTGGCTAGAACAATACTGCCTAGAACAATACTGCTAGAACAATACTGCTAGAACAATACTGCCTAGAACAATACTGCCTAGAACAATACTGCCTAGAACAATTAAACATGTAATGAGGGAGGAGTGTTCTCTTACAACTCCCCAACTCATTGACTCTGTACTGGTACTTCCTGTATATAGCCTCCTCACATTGACTCTGTACTGGTACTTCCTGTATATAGCCTCCTCACATTGACTCAGTACTGGTACTTCCTGTATATAGCCTCCTCACATTGACTCAGTACTGGTACTTCCTGTATATAGCCTCCTCACATTGACTCTGTACTGGTACTTCCTGTATATAGCCTCCTCACATTGACTCTGTACTGGTACTTCCTGTATATAGCCTCCTCACATTGACTCTGTACTGGTACCCCTGTATATAGCCTCCTCACATTGACTCTGTACTGGTACCACCTGTATATAGCCTCCTCACATTGACTCAGTACTGGTACTTCCTGTATATAGCCTCCTCACATTGACTCTGTACTGGTACTTCCTGTATATAGCCTCCTCACATTGACTCTGTACTGGTACTTCCTGTATATAGCCTCCTCACATTGACTCAGTACTAGTACCCCTGTATATAGCCTCCTCACATTGACTCAGTACTAGTACCCCTGTATATAGCCTCCTCACATTGACTCTGTACTGGTACTTCCTGTAATAGCCTCCTCACATTCCTAACCCTAACCCTCTGGGTCTCATGCCTAACCCTAACCTCTCTGGGTCTCATGCCTAACCCTAACCTCTCTGGGTCTCATGCCTAACCCTAACCTCTCTGGGTCTCATGCCTAACCCTAACCTCTCTGGGTCTCATGCCTAACCCTAACCCTTAGGGAGATCCAGTCCCTTTTCCCACATAAGTTAATTGATGCTTTTACCGACAACTATAATTGTCTACAAATTATTTAGAATGTACTCCCCTATTTTCTTATGGTAAAACATCACGTCTGACCTCTAAACAATGGTTGTGTTCCCCTCCTCAGATGTTGCATGCATCAACCAATGGTTGCGTGCCACATCATCAACTGTGCTCCCGGGCTCTCCCTTGTCCCCTAACCAGTAGTTCCATGGGCCCCTCACTCCCTTGTCCCCTAACCAGTAGTTCCATGGGCCCCTCACTCCCTAGTCCCCTAACCAGTAGTTCCATGGGCCCCTCACTCCCTTGTCCCCTAACCAGTAGTTCCATGGGCCCCTCACTCCCTAGTCCCCTAACCAGTAGTTCCATGGGCCCCTCACTCCCTAGTTTTCTAACTCCTAGCCCCTTAACTCCACGCTCCCTAGTCCCCTGAGTCCCTAAACAGTAGTCCAGTCCTCCAGGTTTGGTAGGGTTGGAGAGATGGAGGGATATCTAACCATGTCAATGTCAGAAAGATTGATGGGTAGGGCTGGGGTTAGACTTCAGGAAGACAACTGATCTAGGTAGGCAATCAAATGTATGTAAAGCCCTTATCAGCACTTGTCACAAAGACATGACATCAGACTGACATCCTATAAAAAGTTAGGGTGTCGTAGTTAGTCCCAGCTCAGTTTAATTTCAAACTTTTGTTTAATTATTTTTCTCAATGCACCTTTCAGCCCAGGCAAGTGAAGCCGCATCACAGAGTCAAGATCTCTCAGGTGAGTGAGGTGAATATATTTCTGTTTTATGTCTCTCCATACTATCTTATTTATTCTTCCATCTCCCTCCTTCAGACCTGCCGATGGAGGAGCAGCTACGCCGTCTGCAGGAGGAGCGGACCTGTAAAGTGTGTATGGACAAGGAGGTGAACATAGTCTTCATCCCCTGTGGTCACCTGGTGGTCTGTAAGGAGTGTGCTCCCTCCCTGAGGAAATGCCCAATATGCAGAGGACTGGTCAAGGGCACCGTCCGAACATTCCTCTCCTAGAAGGCCTCCAGGAACCAGGGCCCCTCCCAGGGCCCCTCCCAACACCTTTCAATTTGTGTCCAATGAAGACCTAGATAACTCCCCTCACCTGGTTCTAAACTGATCAATCAGAGAGTAGTGAAAACCTGCAGAGGACTGGAGTTTGACACGTGCTCTATCCCATAAGCAAAGTCTCTACAATCTGTCTCTAGTCATATTGGAATGTAGTTTGTTAAACGTACCTGCTTAACCATAAACACATCTGTTCCTGTATAGATATACACATTACAGAACTCTGTAGTAATGCATGGTGTTATATAATGGCCTAACTATAATTTCCATCAGTCAATTGATTGGAAGAGACCTGAGCTCCTGTATCTCCAGCTGGATAGATGTAACCAGTAAAGGCCTCTGCATCTTCAATAGTGTCCTGTTCCCTATGTAGGGAGTGCACTGTATAGCAAATAAGGTGTCATTTGGGACACAGTGCGCATGTAACCGGCAGTCAAGGCCCTCGCATGTAACCGGCAGTCAAGGCCCTCGCATGTAACCGGCAGTCAAGGCCCTCGCATGTAACCGGCAGTCAAGGCCCTCGCATGTAACAGGCAGTCAAGGCCCTCGCATGTAACAGGCAGTCAAGGCCCTCGCATGTAACAGGCAGTCAAGGCCCTCGCATGTAACAGGCAGTCAAGGCCCTCGCATGTAACAGGCAGTCAAGGCCCTCGCATGTAACAGGCAGTCAAGGCCCTCGCATGTAACAGGCAGTCAAGGCCCTCGCATGTAACAGGCAGTCAAGGCCCTCGCATGTAACAGGCAGTCAAGGCCCTCGCATGTAACAGGCAGTCAAGGCCCTCGCATGTAACAGGCAGTCAAGGCCCTCGCATGTAACAGGCAGTCAAGGCCCTCGCATGTAACAGGCAGTCAAGGCCCTCGCATGTAGCAGGCAGTCAAGGCCCTCGCATGTAGTAGGCAGTCAAGGCCCTCGCATGTAGCAGGCAGTCAAGGCCCTCGCATGTAGCAGGCAGTCAAGGCCCTCGCATGTAACAGGCAGTCAAGGCCCTCGCATGTAACAGGCAGTCAAGGCCCTCGCATGTAGCAGGCAGTCAAGGCCCTCGCATGTAAAGGATGTGATGATTATTTTGATATTGAATGTCTCAAATTTCTAAAGTTTTTATTCTGGAAAGAAATCTGTCTTCATGGGGCTCAAAACAACATGTGATCTGTCGTCACGTTTCTCTACATCACAGCAGGTTGATCTTGACCCATAACATTACATTACATTCAGTATGCTGGCTGGTTAAAAGTATGATGTAACATTGACACAATGTTCCCATTAAGTGATACACTGTAGAACTATTTGTTGAACCCATCAGATCAGATACTGGAGCCCTGCAGCATTTGTTTATTGAACTCGGCTGTTTTTGCTTCATCCATAGTAGTTTAACAGTTATGTTTCATCGGTTTACCCATCAGGCTACAGTAGAGCCACATGAAGACACTGGATTACCCATCAGGCTACAGTAGAGCCACATGAAGACACTGGATTACCCATCAGGCTACAGTAGAGCCACATGAAGACACTGGATTACCCATCAGGCTACAGTAGAGCCACATGAAGACACTGGATTACCCATCAGGCTACAGTAGAGCCACATGAAGACACTGGATTACCCATCAGGCTACAGTAGAGCCACATGAAGACACTGGATTACCCATCAGGCTACAGTAGAGCCACATGAAGACACTGGATTACCCATCAGGCTACAGTAGAGCCACATGAAGACACGTGGCTTGGATTACTTTTGCTGCTACCTGAAACGACACGCAAACTTTCAAGAAACCCAGCGAAATCCCACATCCACTACAGCAGTGACTGTCTTTACAATGTAACAGCTCACATTCAGAATGGACCAAAAGGGACGGACGCTATAGAAACAGCAGTATGTGGACACCTGTTCATCAAATCTCATTCCAAAATCATGGACATTAATATGGAGTTGGCGCCCCAGTGTAGTGTAGGTGTTGTTTCCTACCTTCACCACCTGGGGGCGGCCCTTCAGGAAGTCCACGACCCAGTTTAACAGGGCGGGGTTCAGACCCAGGGCCTCAAGCTTGATAATGAGCTTGGAGGGCACTATGGTGTTGAATGCTGAGCTATAGTCAATAAACAGCATTCTTACATACTGTTGAAGTCGGAAGTTTACATACACCTTAGCCAAATACATTTAAACTCAGTTTTTCACAATTCCTGACAATTCCTAGTAATAATTCCCTGTCTTAGGTCAGTTAGGATCACCACTTTATTTTAAGAATGTGAAATGTCAGAATAATAGTAGAGAGAATGATTTATTTCAGCTTTTATTTCTTTCATCACATTCCCAGTGGGTCAGAAGTTTACATACACTCAATTAGTATTTGGTAGCATTGCCTTTAAATTGTTTAACTTGGGTCAAAAGTTTCGGGCAGCCTTCCACAAGCTTCCCACAATAAGTTGGGTGAATTTTGGTCCATTCTTCCTGACAGAACTGGTGTAACTGAGTCAGGTTTGTAGGCCTCCTTGCTCGCACACGCTTTTTCAGTTCTGCCCACAAATGTTCTATAGGATTGAGGTCAGGGCTTTGTGATGGCCACTCCAATACCTTGACTTTGTTGTCCTTAAGCCATTTTGCCACAACTTTGTAAGTATGCTTGGGGTCATTGTTCATTTGGAAGACCCATTTGCGACCAAGCTTTAACTTCCTGACTGATGTCTTGAGATGTTGCTTCAATATATCCACATAATTTTCCTTCCTCATGATGCCATCTATTTTGTGAAGTGCACCAGTCCCTCCTGCAGCAAAGCCCCCCCACAACATGATGCTGCCACCCCCGTGCTTCACGGTTGGGATGGTGTTCTTCGGCTTGCAAGCCTCCCCCTTTTTCCTCCAAACATAATGATGGTCATTATGGCCAAACAGTTCTATTTTTGTTTCATCAGACCAGAGGACATTTCTCCAAAAAGTATGATCTTTGTCCCCATGTGCAGTTGCAAACCGTAGTCTGCCTTTTTTATGGCGGTTTTGGAGCAGTGGCTTCTTCCTTGCTGAGCGGCCTTTCAGGTTATGTTGATATAGGACTTGTTTTACTGTGGATATAGATACTTTTGTACCTGTTTCCTCCAGCATCTTCACAAGGTCCTTTGCTGTTGTTCTGGGATTGATTTGCACTCTTCGCACCAAAGTACGTTCATCTCTAGGAGACAGAATGCATCTCCTTCCTGAGCGGTATGACGGCTGCGTGGTCCCATGGTGTTTATACTTGCGTACTATTGTTTGTACAGATGAACGTGGTACCTCCAGTTCACAGGTAGACCTCCAATTGACTGTCAATGTCAATTAGCCTATCAGAAGCTTCTAAAGCCATGACATAATTTTCTGGAATTTTCCAAGCTGTTTAAAGGCACAGTCAACTTAGTGTATGTAAACTTCTGACCCACTGGAATTGTGATATAGTGAATTATAAGTGAAATAATCTGTCTGTAAACAATTGTTGGGAGAATTACTTGTGTCATGCACAAAGTAGATGTCCTAACCGACTTGCCAAAACTATAGTTTGTTAACATGAAATCTGTGGAGTGGTTGAAAAATGAGTTTTAATGACTTCAATCTAAATGTATGTAAACTTCTGACTTCAACTGTAGGTGTTCCTCTTGTCCAGGTGGGAGGGCAGTGTGATTGCATCATCTGTGGATCTATTGGGGCGGTAAGCAAATTGAAGTGGGTCTAGGGTGACAGGTAAGGTAGAGGTGATATGACCCTTAACCAGCCTTAAAGCACTTCATGAAGACAGAAGTGAGTGCTACGGGGCGATAGTCCAGCCAGCAGGTCTGGGCATGCTCTGAGGACATGGCTGTGGATACTGCCTGAGCCGGAAGCCATGCGAGGGTTAACATGCTTAAATGTCTTACTCACGTCGGCCGCACTGAGTTATCCTCAAAGCGGGCGAAGGTGGTGTTTGGCTTCTCCGGGAGCAAGACGTGGTGTTTGAGACTTGGCTGTTGTTCCCTTTGTAGTCGGTGATATATAGCAACTGTCAGTGTCACTCCGCCCGTTCTGTAAAGAGCTGTTAATAATGATTAGGGTTTATTTATTTCACCTTTATTTAACCAGGCAAGTCAGTTAAGAACAAATTGTTATTAACAATGGCCTACACTGGCCAAACTCGGACGACGCTGGGCCAATTGTGCTCCGCCCTATGGGACTCCCAATCACTGCCGGTTGTGATACAGCCTGGATTCGAACCTGGGTGTCTGTAGTGACGCCTCTAGCACTGAGATGCAGTGTCTTAGACCACTGCACCAGTAGCACTATGATGGCATATTCAATGAACTGATGAATACTCACCAAGCGCTCCAGGAAACGTCTACAGAAATAAAGGAGCTTAAAATCAAGAAATTCAACCAAGCCAAAAAAGACAAGGCTGAGGAGAAACCCTGACTAGGTCCGTCTCCTCGTCTCCATGCCAGACTCAGGAGGAGCCGCTGACTTCGCTCTACAACCAGCTCCTCATCCGCTTCCAGGGCCAGTTCTTATCCAATGATCATGTACCGACCAGATGCCGTACCTAACTAGGTTAGAAGCAACGATTACCAGAGTCCCAGAACCTACTGGACTGACTGTCTTTAATTTATTAAGCAAGATATTGAGCCCTGCCCATGTCTCCTTGCTTCATAAAGGGTTATATTTTGTGCCTACAACTCAGTGCAACGATTGCGATGTCAGTGTAGACATGTTAAAGTTTTTTAGAAACATCAGTTTAAGGGAATATTTTAGCTCCCCTAGTCGTGATATTTCATGTAGGCTGCTCACCTGTACATACTCAGACTCATTCTAGAAGTAACAGTTATTGGTTGAAAAATGTTGGTAATCTCCTTAAGAACAAACATGAGTACATACCTTGATCCCCCCCGGGGGATCAATAAAGTACCTATCTATCTATCTATCTACCTATCTACCTACGGATGAAAAATGTAAATTAGTGTCATACACAACACCTTTAACAAGAAACTCAGAAGTGACCCCCACTTCCCAACTTCAGAACACTTATCTTTACTGCCCTAGATGTTATGGTCAAATCATCAAAAAATACACAACTTTTTGACTCTCTTGACCCTCTCTGATAATACTCAGTTACTTTTGATGTTGAGTCGTTACACTAATAATCCACACGAGGGCGGTATTGAAGCCATGGAACATTTTCCTCTGCAACGTGACCCTAATGAACTACCTTCCAGTGCATGCATTATAACATGCATTATAACATGCATTATAACGTTGGCTGAAATACTGTGGTACTCACACACAACTACTTCATGTTTCTAAATGATTTCATTATTCAGATGAAGGGTCCTGCTGTGGGATCCCTTATGGCTCCTAACTATGCTCATTTGTATGTGGGTTATATGGAGAAAGTCCATTCTCAATCCTCTCCCATGTTTTCTTGCCTAACATTATTATTTAGAAACGTTACATCAATGATATTTTTGTTCTATGGCGGGGTGATGCAGCTCCGGGAATCCAATGCTTTTCTTAACTCTTGTTCTGAGCACCTGAGATTTACTATGCAATCTGACACACGTCAAATCAGTTTGTTTTTGTGTGAGGAAAATGTTCTATACACGAATCTTTACAGGAAACGTACTGTTCGTAACACCTTGAGGGCTGATAGTTCCCTTGAAAAACAGTTAGCCCTAAAGGCAATGCTGAGCCAATATGTCTGAGATGCAAAGTAAATTCAAGGAGAGGGGATACAAAAATGGTCAGGTTAATAATGCCATTGAGAAAATTCAAAACACATCGAGACATGATCTTTTATCAAGGACAGTCTTGCAAAAAGAATCGTTCTAACTACCTGCTATTCAAAGTGCTCTGAACTAGTTAAAGGAATTTACAAACATTGGCACGTTCTAAGATCCGATGACAGTATCGGTAATGTGTTTTCGTATTCTCGTAGGGCTGAAATCTCAGAGATCAATTGGTTAACTCAGATTTACCACCCCAAAATTCCCCTGCACAACGTCTATTTGCGCCTCTACCGGATGGAAACTACAAGTGAAATGGTTGTGCTCAATGCAATGGCACTTACATATGTAGACCATCAAACACCCCCAAACATGGAAACCGATTCCAATTAAAGGTGGTATCACCTGCTCCATTAAGGTAGTTATTTATCTTATAACTTGTCCTTGTGGTAAAAATTATGTGGGTAAAACAAAGAGCGAATTAAAAGTATGAATCTTGGAGAATCGTAGCACCATTAGGTGCAAAATCTTGACGTACCAAGTTGCGGCTCAATTTTTGGAAGCGAACCACTATTTCATTCCTACGTGATATTGGCATGGAACACGTCACCCTCCCTAGGAGATGGGAGACCTTGACAATTTAATGTTAAAACGAGAGACTGCCTGGATCTTTCATTTAAAGACTGTCGCTTGATCTGAAGACATTCTTGTGATTTATGATATTATGATATTCATTGTAAATGTTTGTAGGCCTGTGGAGCTAAATTGTATCTACAGTGAGGGAAAAAATTATTTGATCCCCTGCTGGTTTTGTTAGTTTGCCCACTGACAAAGAAATGATCAGTCTATAATAATAATGGTAGGTTTATTTGAACAGTGAGAGACAGAATATCAACAAACAACGCATGTCAAAAATGTTATAAAGTGATTTGCATTGTAATGAGTGAAATAAGTATTTGACCCCTCTCAATCAGAAGGAGTTCTGGCTCCCAGGTGTCTTTTATACAGGTAACGAGCTGAGATTAGGAGCACTCCCTTTAAGAGTGTGCTCTTAATATCAGCTTGTTACCTGTATAAAAGACACCTGTCCACAGAAGCAATCAATCAATTAGATTCCAAAGTCTCCACCATGGCCAAGACCAAAGAGCTGTCCAAGGATGTCAGGGACAAGTTTGTAGACCTACACAAGGCTGGAATGGGCTACAAGACCATCGCCAAGCAGCTTGGTGAGAAGGTGACAACAGTTGGTGTGATTATTCGCAAATGGAAGAAACACAAAAGCACTGTCAATCTCCCTCGGTCCGGGGCTCCATGCAAGATCTCACCTCGTGGAGTTGCAATGATCATGAGAACGGTGAGGAATCCGCCCAGAACTACACGGGAGGATCTTGTCAATGATCTCAGGGCAGCTGGGACCATAGTCACCAGGAAAACAATTGGTAACACACTACGCTGTGAAGGACTGAAATCCTGCAGTGCCCGCAAGGTCCCCCTGCTCAAGAAAACACATGTACAGGCCCGTCTGAAGTTTGCCAATGAACATCTGAATGATTCAGAGGAGGACTGGGTGAAAGTGTTTTGAGACCAAAATCGAGCTCTTTGGCATCAACTCAATTCGCCGTGTTTGGAGGAGGAGGAATGCTGCCTATGTCCCCAAGAACACCATCCCCACCGTCAACCATGGAGGTGGAAACATGCTTGGTGTTCTGCTCTGCTAGCCAGCACCTCTCCTAAACAGGTGTTATACTCTGATAGCCAGCACCTCTCCTAAACAGGTGTTATACTCTGCTAGCCAGCACCTCTCCTAAACAGGTGTTATACTCTGATAGCCAGCACCTCTCCTAAACAGGTGTTCTACTCTGCTAGCCAGCACCTCTCCTAAACAGGTGTTATACTCTGCTAGCCAGCACCTCTCCTAAACAGGTGTTATACTCTGCTAGCCAGCACCTCTCCTAAACAGGTGTTCTACTCTGCTAGCCAGCACCTCTCCTAAACAGGTGTTCTACTCTGCTAGCCAGCACCTCTCCTAAACAGGTGTTATACTCTGATAGCCAGCACCTCTCCTAAACAGGTGTTATACTCTGATAGCCAGCACCTCTCCTAAACAGGTGTTATACTCTGATAGCCAGCACCTCTCCTAAACAGGTGTTATACTCTGCTAGCCAGCACCTCTCCTAAACAGGTGTTATACTCTGATAGCCAGCACCTCTCCTAAACAGGTGTTATACTCTGATAGCCAGCACCTCTCCTAAACAGGTGTTATACTCTGATAGCCAGCACCTCTCCTAAACAGGTGTTATACTCTGATAGCCAGCACCTCTCCTAAACAGGTGTTATACTCTGCTAGCCAGCACCTCTCCTAAACAGGTGTTATACTCTGCTAGCCAGCACCTCTCCTAAACAGGTGTTATACTCTGATAGCCAGCACCTCTCCTAAACAGGTGTTATACTCTGATAGCCAGCACCTCTCCTAAACAGGTGTTATACTCTGATAGCCAGCACCTCTCCTAAACAGGTGTTATACTCTGCTAGCCAGCACCTCTCCTAAACAGGTGTTATAGTCTGCTAGCCAGCACCTCTCCTAAACAGGTGTTCTACTCTGCTAGCCAGCACCTCTCCTAAACAGGTGTTATACTCTGATAGCCAGCACCTCTCCTAAACAGGTGTTATACTCTGATAGCCAGCACCTCCTGTTCTATCTCCCCTGATATATAGAGACTATCAGTGGTCCTGTTCTATCTCCCCTGATATATAGAGACTATCAGTGGTCCTGTTCTATCTCCCCTGATATATAGAGACTATCAGTGGTCCTGTTCTATCTCCCCTGATATATAGAGACTATCAGTGGTCCACAGAAAACACAAAATGCTGATGCTCCAGATACTCAACTAGTCTAAAGAAGGCCAGTTTTATTGCTTCTTTAATCAGCACAACAGTTTTCAGCTGTGCTAACATAATTGCAAAAGGGTTTTCTAATGATCAATTAAACTTTTAAAATGATAAACTTGGATTAGCTAACACAACGTGCCATTGGAACACAGGAGTGATGGTTGCTGATAATGGGCCTCTGTACGCCTATGTAGATATTCCATTAAAAATCAGCCGTTTCCAGCTACAATAGTCATTTACAACATTAACAATGTCTACACTGTAATTCTGATCTATTTAAAGTTATTTTAATGGACAAAAAATGTGCTTTTCTTTAAAAAACAAGGACATTTCTATGTGACCCCAAACTTTTGAGCGGTACTGTATATGGATGTATGTTTATATATGATATTGATGTATATTGATGTATGGTTATATATAATATTGATGTATGGTTATATATAATATTGATGTATGGTTATATATGATATTGATGTATGGTTATATATGATATTGATGTATGGTTATATATGATATTGATGTATGGTTATATATGATATTGATGTATGGTTATATATGATATTGATGTATATTGATGTATGGTTATATATTGATGTATGGTTGTATATGATAATGATGTATGGTTATATTATAATGATGTATGGTTATATATGATATTGATGTATAATGATGTATGGTTATATATGATATTGATGTATGGTTATATATGATATTGATGTATATTGATGTATGGTTATATATGATATTGATGTATGGTTATATATGATATTGATGTATAATGATGTATGGTTATATATGATATTGATGTATGGTTATATATGATATTGATGTATATTGATGTATGGTTGTATATGATATTGATGTATGGTTATAAATGATATTGATGTATGGTTGTATATGATATTGATGTATGGTTGTATATGATATTGATGTATGGTTGTATATGATATTGATGTATGGTTGTATATGATATTGATGTATGGTTATAAATGATATTGATGTATGGTTGTATATGATATTGATGTATGGTTATAAATGATATTGATGTATGGTTGTATATGATATTGATGTATGGTTGTATATGATATTGATGTATGGTTGTATATGATATTGATGTATGGTTGTATATGATATTGATGTATGGTTGTATATGATATTGATGTATGGTTATAAATGATATTGATGTATGGTTGTATATGATATTGATGTATGGTTGTATATGATATTGATGTATGGTTGTATATGATATTGATGTATGGTTGTATATGATATTGATGTATGGTTGTATATGATATTGATGTATGGTTGTATATGATATTGATGTATGGTTGTATATGATATTGATGTATGGTTATATATGATATTGATGTATGGTTATAAATGATATTGATGTATGGTTATAAATGATATTGATGTATGGTTATAAATGATATTGATGTATGGTTATAAATGATATTGATGTATGGTTATAAATGATATTGATGTATGGTTATAAATGATATTGATGTATGGTTATAAATGATATTGATGTATGGTTATAAATGATATTGATGTATGGTTATAAATGATATTGATGTATGGTTATAAATGATATTGATGTATGGTTGTAAATGATATTGATGTATGGTTGTAAATGATATTGATGTATGGTTGTAAATGATATTGATGTATGGTTGTATATGATATTGATGTATGGTTGTATATGATATTGATGTATGGTTGTATATGATGATGATGTATGGTTGTATATGATGATGATGTATGGTTGTATATGATGATGATGTATATTGATGTATGGTTGTATATGATATTGATGTATAATGATGTATGGTTATATATGATATTGATGTATGGTTATATATGATATTGATGTATGGTTATATATGATATTGATGTATGGTTATATATGATATTGATGTATATTGATGTATGGTTATATATGATATTGATGTATGGTTATATATGATATTGATGTATAATGATGTATGGTTATATATGATATTGATGTATGGTTATATATGATATTGATGTATATTGATGTATGGTTGTATATGATATTGATGTATGGTTATAAATGATATTGATGTATGGTTGTATATGATATTGATGTATGGTTGTATATGATATTGATGTATGGTTGTATATGATATTGATGTATGGTTGTATATGATATTGATGTATGGTTATAAATGATATTGATGTATGGTTGTATATGATATTGATGTATGGTTATAAATGATATTGATGTATGGTTGTATATGATATTGATGTATGGTTGTATATGATATTGATGTATGGTTGTATATGATATTGATGTATGGTTGTATATGATATTGATGTATGGTTGTATATGATATTGATGTATGGTTATAAATGATATTGATGTATGGTTGTATATGATATTGATGTATGGTTGTATATGATATTGATGTATGGTTGTATATGATATTGATGTATGGTTGTATATGATATTGATGTATGGTTGTATATGATATTGATGTATGGTTGTATATGATATTGATGTATGGTTGTATATGATATTGATGTATGGTTGTATATGATATTGATGTATGGTTGTATATGATATTGATGTATGGTTATATATGATATTGATGTATGGTTATAAATGATATTGATGTATGGTTATAAATGATATTGATGTATGGTTATATATGATATTGATGTATGGTTATAAATGATATTGATGTATGGTTATAAATGATATTGATGTATGGTTATAAATGATATTGATGTATGGTTATAAATGATATTGATGTATGGTTGTATATGATATTGATGTATGGTTGTATATGATATTGATGTATGGTTGTATATGATGATGATGTATGGTTGTATATGATGATGATGTATGGTTGTATATGATGATGATGTATGGTTGTATATGATGATGATGTATGGTTGTATATGATGATGATGTATGGTTGTATATGATGATGATGTATATTGATGTATGGTTGTATATGATGATGATGTATATTGATGTATGGTTGTATATGATGATGATGTATATTGATGTATGGTTGTATATGATGATGATGTATATTGATGTATGGTTGTATATGATATTGATGTATATTGATGTATGGTTGTATATGATATTGATGTATGGTTATAAATGATATTGATGTATGGTTGTATATGATATTGATGTATGGTTGTATATGATATTGATGTATGGTTATAAATGATATTGATGTATGGTTGTATATGATATTGATGTATGGTTGTATATGATATTGATGTATGGTTGTATATGGTATTGATGTATGGTTGTATATGATATTGATGTATGGTTGTATATGATATTGATGTATGGTTGTATATGATATTGATGTATAATGATGTATGGTTATAAATGATATTGATGTATAATGATGTATGGTTATAAATGATATTGATGTATGGTTATATATGATATTGATGTATGGTTATAAATTATATTGATGTATGGTTGTATATGATATTGATGTATGGTTGTATATGATATTGATGTATGGTTGTATATGATATTGATGTATATTGATGTATGGTTATAAATGATATTGATGTATGGTTATAAATGATATTGATGTATGGTTATAAATGATATTGATG
Source organism: Thymallus thymallus (assembly GCA_023634145.1). Lineage (NCBI taxonomy): Eukaryota > Metazoa > Chordata > Actinopteri > Salmoniformes > Salmonidae > Thymallus > Thymallus thymallus. The sequence goes on along the minus strand of CM042391.1, from coordinate 43,840,134 downwards.
TATGGTTATAAATGATATTGATGTATGGTTATATATTGATGTATGGTTATATATTGATGTATGGTTATATTTTGATGTATGGTTATATATGATGATGATGTATGGTTGTATATGATGATGATGTATGGTTGTATATGATGATGATGTATGGTTGTATATGATGATGATGTATGGTTGTATATGATATTGATGTATAATGATGTATGGTTATAAATGATATTGATGTATGGTTATAAATGATATTGATGTATGGTTATATATTGATGTATGGTTATATATTGATGTATGGTTATATTTTGATGTATGGTTATATATTGATGTATGGTTATATATGATGATGATGTATGGTTGTATATGATGATGATGTATGGTTGTATATGATGATGATGTATGGTTGTATATGATGATGATGTATGGTTGTATATGATGATGATGTATGGTTGTATATGATGATGATGTATGGTTGTATATGATGATGATGTATGGTTGTATATGATATTGATGTATAATGATGTATGGTTATATATGATATTGATGTATAATGATGTATGGTTATATATGATATTGATGTATGGTTATATATGATATTGATGTATGGTTATAAATGATATTGATGTATGGTTATAAATGATATTGATGTATATTGATGTATGGTTATATATGATATTGATGTATGGTTATATATGATATTGATGTATGGTTATATATGATATTGATGTATATTGATGTATGGTTATAAATGATATTGATGTATGGTTGTATATGATATTGATGTATGGTTATAAATGATATTGATGTATGGTTGTATATGATATTGATGTATGGTTGTATATGATATTGATGTATGGTTGTATATGATATTGATGTATGGTTATAAATGATATTGATGTATGGTTGTATATGATATTGATGTATGGTTATAAATGATATTGATGTATGGTTGTATATGATATTGATGTATGGTTGTATATGATATTGATGTATGGTTGTATATGATATTGATGTATGGTTGTATATGATATTGATGTATGGTTGTATATGATATTGATGTATGGTTGTATATGATATTGATGTATGGTTGTATATGATATTGATGTATGGTTGTATATGATGATGATGTATATTGATGTATGGTTATAAATGATATTGATGTATGGTTATATATGATATTGATGTATGGTTATAAATGATATTGATGTATGGTTATAAATGATATTGATGTATGGTTATAAATGATATTGATGTATGGTTATAAATGATATTGATGTATGGTTATAAATGATATTGATGTATGGTTATAAATGATATTGATGTATGGTTATAAATGATATTGATGTATGGTTATAAATGATATTGATGTATGGTTGTAAATGATATTGATGTATGGTTGTAAATGATATTGATGTATGGTTGTATATGATATTGATGTATGGTTGTATATGATATTGATGTATGGTTGTATATGATATTGATGTATGGTTGTATATGATATTGATGTATGGTTGTATATGATGATGATGTATGGTTGTATATGATGATGATGTATATTGATGTATGGTTGTATATGATGATGATGTATATTGATGTATGGTTGTATATGATGATGATGTATATTGATGTATGGTTGTATATGATGATGATGTATATTGATGTATGGTTATAAATGATATTGATGTATGGTTATATATGATATTGATGTATGGTTGTATATGATATTGATGTATGGTTGTATATGATGATGATGTATGGTTGTATATGATGATGATGATGTATGGTTGTATATGATGATGATGATGTATGGTTGTATATGATGATGATGTATGGTTGTATATGATGATGATGTATGGTTGTATATGATGATGATGTATGGTTGTATATGATGATGATGTATGGTTGTATATGATGATGATGTATGGTTGTATATGATGATGATGTATGGTTGTATATGATGATGATGTATATTGATGTATGGTTATATATGATGATGATGTATATTGATGTATGGTTATAAATGATATTGATGTATGGTTATAAATGATATTGATGTATGGTTGTATATGATATTGATGTATGGTTATAAATGATATTGATGTATGGTTGTATATGATATTGATGTATGGTTGTATATGATATTGATGTATGGTTGTATATGATATTGATGTATAATGATGTATGGTTATAAATGATATTGATGTATGGTTGTATATGATATTGATGTATGGTTGTATATGATATTGATGTATGGTTGTATATGATATTGATGTATGGTTGTATATGATATTGATTGATGTATGGTTATAAATGATATTGATGTATGGTTATAAATGATATTGATGTATGGTTATATATTGATGTATGGTTATATATTGATGTATGGTTATATATTGATGTATGGTTGTATATTGATGTATGGTTGTATATGATGATGATGTATGGTTGTGTATGATGATGATGTATGGTTGTATATGATATTGATGTATAATGATGTATGGTTATAAATGATATTGATGTATGGTTATAAATGATATTGATGTATGGTTATAAATGATATTGATGTATAATGATGTATGGTTATATATGATATTGATGTATGGTTATAAATGATATTGATGTATGGTTATATATTGATGTATGGTTATATATTGATGTATGGTTATATTTTGATGTATGGTTATATATTGATGTATGGTTGTATATGATGATGATGTATGGTTGTATATGATGATGATGTATGGTTGTATATGATATTGATGTATGGTTATAAATGATATTGATGTATGGTTGTATATGATATTGATGTATGGTTGTATATGATATTGATGTATGGTTGTATATGATATTGATGTATAATGATGTATGGTTATAAATGATATTGATGTATGGTTGTATATGATATTGATGTATGGTTGTATATGATATTGATGTATGGTTGTATATGATATTGATGTATGGTTGTATATGATATTGATTGATGTATGGTTATAAATGATATTGATGTATGGTTATAAATGATATTGATGTATGGTTATATATTGATGTATGGTTATATATTGATGTATGGTTATATATTGATGTATGGTTGTATATTGATGTATGGTTGTATATGATGATGATGTATGGTTGTGTATGATGATGATGTATGGTTGTATATGATATTGATGTATAATGATGTATGGTTATAAATGATATTGATGTATGGTTATAAATGATATTGATGTATGGTTATAAATGATATTGATGTATAATGATGTATGGTTATATATGATATTGATGTATGGTTATAAATGATATTGATGTATGGTTATATATTGATGTATGGTTATATATTGATGTATGGTTATATTTTGATGTATGGTTATATATTGATGTATGGTTGTATATGATGATGATGTATGGTTGTATATGATGATGATGTATGGTTGTATATGATGATGATGTATGGTTGTATATGATGATGATGTATGGTTGTATATGATATTGATGTATGGTTGTATATGATATTGATGTATGGTTGTATATGATATTGATGTATGGTTGTATATGATATTGATGTATGGTTGTATATGATATTGATGTATGGTTGTATATGATATTGATGTATGGTTGTATATGATGATGATGTATGGTTGTATATGATGATGATGTATGGTTGTATATGATGATGATGTATATTGATGTATGGTTGTATATGATGATGATGTATATTGATGTATGGTTGTATATGATGATGATGTATATTGATGTATGGTTGTATATGATGATGATGTATATTGATGTATGGTTATAAATGATATTGATGTATGGTTATATATGATATTGATGTATGGTTGTATATGATATTGATGTATGGTTGTATATGATATTGATGTATGGTTGTATATGATGATGATGTATGGTTGTATATGATGATGATGTATGGTTGTATATGATGATGATGTATGGTTGTATATGATGATGATGTATGGTTGTATATGATGATGATGTATGGTTGTATATGATGATGATGTATGGTTGTATATGATGATGATGTATGGTTGTATATGATGATGATGTATGGTTGTATATGATGATGATGTATGGTTGTATATGATGATGATGTATGGTTGTATATGATGATGATGTATATTGATGTATGGTTATATATGATGATGATGTATATTGATGTATGGTTATATATGATGATGATGTATATTGATGTATGGTTATAAATGATATTGATGTATGGTTGTATATGATATTGATGTATGGTTATAAATGATATTGATGTATGGTTGTATATGATATTGATGTATGGTTGTATATGATATTGATGTATGGTTGTATATGATATTGATGTATAATGATGTATGGTTATAAATGATATTGATGTATGGTTGTATATGATATTGATGTATGGTTGTATATGATATTGATGTATGGTTGTATATGATATTGATGTATGGTTGTATATGATATTGATTGATGTATGGTTATAAATGATATTGATGTATGGTTATAAATGATATTGATGTATGGTTATATATTGATGTATGGTTATATATTGATGTATGGTTATATATTGATGTATGGTTGTATATTGATGTATGGTTGTATATGATGATGATGTATGGTTGTATATGATGATGATGTATGGTTGTATATGATATTGATGTATAATGATGTATGGTTATAAATGATATTGATGTATGGTTATAAATGATATTGATGTATGGTTATAAATGATATTGATGTATAATGATGTATGGTTATATATGATATTGATGTATGGTTATAAATGATATTGATGTATGGTTATATATTGATGTATGGTTATATATTGATGTATGGTTATATTTTGATGTATGGTTATATATTGATGTATGGTTATATATGATGATGATGTATGGTTGTATATGATGATGATGTATGGTTGTATATGATGATGATGTATGGTTGTATATGATGATGATGTATGGTTGTATATGATATTGATGTATAATGATGTATGGTTATATATGATATTGATGTATGGTTATAAATGATATTGATGTATGGTTATAAATGATATTGATGTATGGTTATAAATGATATTGATGTATGGTTATAAATGATATTGATGTATATTGATGTATGGTTATATATGATATTGATGTATGGTTATATATGATATTGATGTATGGTTATATATGATATTGATGTATATTGATGTATGGTTATAAATGATATTGATGTATGGTTGTATATGATATTGATGTATGGTTATATATGATATTGATGTATGGTTGTATATGATATTGATGTATGGTTGTATATGATATTGATGTATGGTTGTATATGATATTGATGTATGGTTATAAATGATATTGATGTATGGTTGTATATGATATTGATGTATGGTTGTATATGATATTGATGTATGGTTATAAATGATATTGATGTATGGTTGTATATGATATTGATGTATGGTTGTATATGATATTGATGTATGGTTGTATATGATATTGATGTATGGTTGTATATGATATTGATGTATGGTTGTATATGATATTGATGTATGGTTGTATATGATATTGATGTATGGTTGTATATGATGATGATGTATATTGATGTATGGTTATAAATGATATTGATGTATGGTTATATATGATATTGATGTATGGTTATATATGATATTGATGTATGGTTATATATGATATTGATGTATGGTTATAAATGATATTGATGTATGGTTATAAATGATATTGATGTATGGTTATAAATGATATTGATGTATGGTTATAAATGATATTGATGTATGGTTATAAATGATATTGATGTATGGTTATAAATGATATTGATGTATGGTTATAAATGATATTGATGTATGGTTATAAATGATATTGATGTATGGTTGTATATGATATTGATGTATGGTTGTATATGATATTGATGTATGGTTGTATATGATATTGATGTATGGTTGTATATGATATTGATGTATGGTTGTATATGATGATGATGTATGGTTGTATATGATGATGATGTATGGTTGTATATGATGATGATGTATGGTTGTATATGATGATGATGTATATTGATGTATATGATGATGATGTATATTGATGTATGGTTGTATATGATGATGATGTATATTGATGTATGGTTGTATATGATGATGATGTATATTGATGTATGGTTATATATGATGATGATGTATATTGATGTATGGTTATATATGATGATGATGTATATTGATGTATGGTTATATATGATGATGATGTATATTGATGTATGGTTATATATGATATTGATGTATGGTTATATATGATATTGATGTATGGTTATATATGATATTGATGTATGGTTATATATGATATTGATGTATGGTTATATATGATATTGATGTATGGTTATATATGATATTGATGTATGGTTGTATATGATATTGATGTATGGTTGTATATGATGATGATGTATGGTTGTATATGATGATGATGTATGGTTGTATATGATGATGATGTATGGTTGTATATGATGATGATGTATGGTTGTATATGATGATGATGTATGGTTGTATATGATGATGATGTATGGTTGTATATGATGATGATGTATGGTTGTATATGATGATGATGTATGGTTATAAATGATATTGATGTATGGTTATAAATGATATTGATGTATGGTTATAAATGATATTGATGTATAATGATGTATGGTTATATATGATATTGATGTATGGTTATAAATGATATTGATGTATGGTTATATATTGATGTATGGTTATATATTGATGTATGGTTATATTTTGATGTATGGTTATATATTGATGTATGGTTATATATGATGATGATGTATGGTTGTATATGATGATGATGTATGGTTGTATATGATGATGATGTATGGTTGTATATGATATTGATGTATAATGATGTATGGTTATATATGATATTGATGTATGGTTATATATGATATTGATGTATGGTTATAAATGATATTGATGTATGGTTATAAATGATATTGATGTATATTGATGTATGGTTATATATGATATTGATGTATGGTTATATATGATATTGATGTATGGTTATATATGATATTGATGTATATTGATGTATGGTTATAAATGATATTGATGTATGGTTGTATATGATATTGATGTATGGTTATATATGATATTGATGTATGGTTATAAATGATATTGATGTATGGTTGTATATGATATTGATGTATGGTTATAAATGATATTGATGTATGGTTGTATATGATATTGATGTATGGTTGTATATGATATTGATGTATGGTTGTATATGATATTGATGTATGGTTGTATATGATATTGATGTATGGTTGTATATGATATTGATGTATGGTTGTATATGATATTGATGTATGGTTGTATATGATATTGATGTATGGTTGTATATGATATTGATGTATGGTTGTATATGATATTGATGTATGGTTGTATATGATATTGATGTATGGTTGTATATGATGATGATGTATATTGATGTATGGTTATAAATGATATTGATGTATGGTTATATATGATATTGATGTATGGTTATATATGATATTGATGTATGGTTATAAATGATATTGATGTATGGTTATAAATGATATTGATGTATGGTTATAAATGATATTGATGTATGGTTATAAATGATATTGATGTATGGTTATAAATGATATTGATGTATGGTTATAAATGATATTGATGTATGGTTATAAATGATATTGATGTATGGTTATAAATGATATTGATGTATGGTTATAAATGATATTGATGTATGGTTATAAATGATATTGATGTATGGTTATAAATGATATTGATGTATGGTTATAAATGATATTGATGTATGGTTGTATATGATATTGATGTATGGTTGTATATGATATTGATGTATGGTTGTATATGATATTGATGTATGGTTGTATATGATATTGATGTATGGTTGTATATGATATTGATGTATGGTTGTATATGATATTGATGTATGGTTGTATATGATATTGATGTATGGTTGTATATGATGATGATGTATGGTTGTATATGATGATGATGTATGGTTGTATATGATGATGATGTATGGTTGTATATGATGATGATGTATGGTTGTATATGATGATGATGTATGGTTGTATATGATGATGATGTATGGTTGTATATGATGATGATGTATGGTTGTATATGATGATGATGTATGGTTGTATATGATGATGATGTATATTGATGTATGGTTGTATATGATGATGATGTATATTGATGTATGGTTATATATGATGATGATGTATATTGATGTATGGTTATATATGATGATGATGTATATTGATGTATGGTTATATATGATGATGATGTATATTGATGTATGGTTATATATGATATTGATGTATATTGATGTATGGTTATAAATGATATTGATGTATGGTTATATATGATATTGATGTATGGTTGTATATGATATTGATGTATGGTTGTATATGATATTGATGTATGGTTGTATATGATGATGATGTATGGTTGTATATGATGATGATGTATGGTTGTATATGATGATGATGTATGGTTGTATATGATGATGTATGGTTGTATATGATGATGTATGGTTGTATATGATGATGATGTATATTGATGTATGGTTATAAATGATATTGATGTATGGTTATAAATGATATTGATGTATGGTTGTATATGATATTGATGTATGGTTGTATATGATATTGATGTATGGTTGTATATGATATTGATGTATGGTTGTATATGATATTGATGTATGGTTGTATATGATATTGATGTATGGTTGTATATGATATTGATGTATAATGATGTATGGTTATAAATGATATTGATGTATGGTTGTATATGATATTGATGTATGGTTGTATATGATATTGATGTATGGTTGTATATGATATTGATGTATGGTTGTATATGATATTGATGTATATTGATGTATGGTTATAAATGATATTGATGTATGGTTATAAATGATATTGATGTATGGTTATATATTGATGTATGGTTATATATTGATGTATGGTTATATATTGATGTATGGTTATATATTGATGTATGGTTATATATTGATGTATGGTTGTATATGATGATGATGTATGGTTGTATATGATGATGATGTATGGTTGTATATGATGATGATGTATGGTTGTATATGATATTTATGTATAATGATGTATGGTTATAAATGATATTGATGTATGGTTATAAATGATATTGATGTATGGTTATAAATGATATTGATGTATAATGATGTATGGTTATATATGATATTGATGTATAATGATTATTTTTCAATTGGAATCAATGAGTCCAATCAGTCTCCATGACAACACCATCATAAACACCAGTGTAGGGCTGGATAATAAGTCCTTAGTTTTGGGGTCATGCTCAGGTAAAACTATTTGGCTAATCTATACTTCCATATTTTTTATTTCTGTATTATATTATATACTGTGTAGTCCCGTGTAGCTCCGATGGTAGAGCATTGCGCTTGCAACACCAGGGTTGAGGGTTCGATTCCCATGGGGGACCAGTATGAAAAGAGTATGAACATGTCTGCACTAACTAACTGTAAGTCGCTCTGGATAAGAGTGTCTGCAAAATGACTAAAATATAAATGTGGCTAATCTATCCTTCCATATTTCCAAGTCCAACTCAATGTATCCAAGAACAGTAACAGTGCGGACGTGTTTTTTTGTCCTGTCTCGTGTCCGTGTAAATAGTCTGTAATTAGTCTGTCTTTCCATATATTTTTCTTATTCCTCATGTACTGATGGATGGATGGATGGATGGGTACTTTGTTGATCTTCTGTAACCGTAAAAGCCTTGGTTTCATGCATGTTAACATCAGAAGCCTCCTCCCTAAGTTTGATTTATTCACTGCTTTAGCACACTCCGCCAACCCTGATGTCCAAGCTGTGTCTGAATCCTGGCTCAGAAAGGCCACCAAAAATTCAGACATTTCCATCCCCAACTAAAATATTTCCTGTCAAGATAGAACTGCCAAAGGAGGCGGAGTTGCAATCTACTGCAGAGATAACCTGCAGAGTTCTGTCATACTGTCCAGGTCTGAGCCCAAACATTTTGAGCTTCTACTCTTAAAAATACACCTTTCCAGAAATAAGTCTCTCACTGTTGCCGCCTGTTACAGACCCCCCCCTCAGCCCCCAGCTGTGCCCTGGACTCCATATGTGAATTGGTTGCCCCCCATCTATTTTCAGAGTTTGTACTGTTAGGTGACTTAAACTGGGATATGCTTAACACCCCGGCTGTCCTTCAATCTAAGTTAGATGCCCTCAATCTCACACAAATTGTCAAGGAACCCACCAGGTACAACCCTAAATCCGTAAACATGGGTACCATTATTGATATCATCCTGACTAACTTGCCCTCCAAATACACCTCCTCTGTTTTCAGGATCTCAGCGATCACTGCCTCATTGCCTGCGTTCGTAATGGATCCGCGGTCAAACGACCACCCCTTATCACTGTCAGTAAAGGATGCCTGGTTGTTCTTTAAAAGTGCTTTCCTCACCATCCTAAATAAGCATGATATAGCCCTTGGTTCACCCCAGACTTGACTGCACTTGACCAACACAAAAACATCCTGTGGCGCACTGCATTAACATCGAATAGCCCCCGCGATATGCAGCTATTCAGGGAAGTCAGGAACAAATACACAGTCAGTTAGAAAAGCAAAGGCTAGCTTTTTCAAACAGAAATTTGCATCCTGTAGTACTAATTCCAAAAGGTTCTGGGACACTGTAAAGTCCATGGAGAATAAGAGCATCTCCTCCTAGCTGCCCACTGCACTGAGCCTAGGAAACACTGTCACCACTGATACATTTACAATAATCGAAAATGTCAATAAGCAGTTTCCTACGGCTGGCCATGCTTTCCACCTGGCTACCTCTCCCCCGGCCAACAGCTCTGTACCCCCCCGCAGCAACCTGCCCAAGCACCCCCTGCTTCTCCTTCACCCAAATCCAGATAGCTGATAATCTGAAAGAGCTGCAAAAATCTGGACCCCTACAAATCTGTTGGGCTAGACAATCTGGACCCTTTCTTTCTAAAATTATCCGCCGTAATTGTAGCAACCCCTATTACTAGCCTGTTCAACCTCTCTTTCGTATCGTCTGAGATCCCTAGAGATTGGAAAGCTGCCGTGGTCATCCCCCTCTTCAAAGGAGGAGACACTCTAGACCCAAACTGTTACAGACCTATATCCATCCTGCCCTGCCTTTCAAAGTCTTCGAAAGACAAGTTAACAAACAGCTATGCTATGCAATCTGGTTGCCGAGCTGGTCATGGGTGCACCTCAGCCACGCTCAAGGTACTAAACGAAAGACAGTACTGTGCAGCCGTCTTCATCGACCTGGCCAAGGCTTTCCACTCTGTCAATCACCGCATTCTTGTTGGAAGACTCAATAGCCTTGGTTTCTCAAATGACTGCCTCGCCTGGTTCTCCAAGTACTTCTCAGACAGAGTTCAGTGTGTCAAATCGGAGGGCCTGTTGTCCGGTCCTCTGTCAGTCTCTATGGGGGTGCCACAGGGTTCAATTCTCGGGCCGACTCTATTCTCTGTATATATCAACGATGTCGCTCTCGCTGCTGGTGACTCTCTGATTCATCTCTACGCAGACGACACCATTCTGTATACATCTGGCCCCTCTTTGGACACTGTGTTAACAAACCTCCAATCAAGCTTCAATGCCATACAACACTCCTTCCATGGCCTCCAACTGCTCTCAAATGCTAGTAAAACTAAATGCATGCTCTTCAATCGAACGCTGCCAGCACCCGCCTGCCGGACTATCATCACTACTCTCAACGGGTCCGAATTAGAATACGTGGACACCTACAAATACCTAGGTGTCTGGTTAGACTGTAAACTCAACTTCCAGACTCACATTAAGCATCTCCAATCCAAAATTAAGTCCAGAATCGGCTTCCTATTTCGCAACAAAGCCTCCTTCACTCATCCTGACAAACATGCCCTCGTAAAACTGACTATCCTACCGATCCTTGACTTCGGTGATGTCATTTACAAAATAGCCTCCAACACTCTACTCAGCAAATTGGATGTAATCTATCACAGTGCCATCCGTTTTGTTACCAAAGCCCCATACACTACCCACCACTGCGACCTGTATTCTCTCGTTGGCTGGCCCTCACTACATATTCAACGCCAAACCCACTGGCTCCAGGTCATCTATAAGTCTTTATTAGGTAAATCCCCGCCCTATCTCAGCTCACTGGTCACCATAGCAACACCCACCCGTAGCATGCGCTCCAGCAGGTATATTTCACTGGTCACCCCCAAAGCCAACACCTCCTTTGGCTGCCATTCCTTCCAGTCAGTTCTCTGCTGCCAATGACTGGAACGAATTGCAAAAATCCTTGAAGCTGGAGGTTCCTATCTCCCTCACTAACTTTAAGCATCAGCTGTCAAAGCTGCTTATCGATCACTGCACCTGTATATAGCCCTTCTGTAAATAGCCCACACTACTACCTCATCCCCATATTTATTATTTTAGCTCAAATACTACCCACCACTGCGAGAATACAGGTCGCAGTGGTGGGTAGTATATGGGGCTTTGGTAACAAAACGGATGGCACTGTGATAGATTACATCCAACTGACCTACCTGGTTAAATAAAGGTGAAATAAAACCTACCTGGTTAAATAAAGGTGGAATAAAACCTACCTGGTTAAATAAAGGTGGAATAAAACCTACCTGGTTAAATAAAGGTGAAATAAAACCTACCTGGTTAAATAAAGGTGGAATAAAACCTACCTGGTTAAATAAAGGTGAAATAAAACCTACCTGGTTAAATAAAGGTGAAATAAAACCTACCTGGTTAAATAAAGGTGAAATAAAATGGAAGATCAAGGGTTATAACATTTATTGGAATGACTGGAATTCTGATAGACTCTGGTTTTTAATGTAAAGATATAATTTAATGATATTATTATATGTAGCAGAAAGTGATGGGTTAGAAGAAGCCTACATAACCAACCCATAAAGTAACATGTAACATCCATATATGGCCAGCTATGGTAACTTTAACATAGATTTATCCTGCAATAGATGTTCTATTGGTAACATACATGTTAGTCTTCTTCTAAAGTCTCTTAAGGGGAAAGTCATCTAAAAGTAACGGAATGTAATCAGATTACGTTACTGAGTTTGGGTAATCCAGAAGTAAAGTTTCCTGATTACAATTTGACTTGTAACTGTAACGGATTACATTTAGAAAATAACCTACCCAACCCTGATTACGTGTCACATATCAGTTTGCAAACAATGTAAAACAATTTAATTAAATTAAATCTTTGTGTTAATCTTTGCCGCATGCGAACATTCTCTTTTCTTGCTTTCTTGAGTAAGGCAGCTTCTAAATGCAGGTGTTTCAGCCTAGCCCAGTGCTTTCTGTGGTGGTGGGGCAGCCACCGGAAAATACGGAGCGTAGGGGTTGGTAATGTTCTCTAGTTGTGCCTGGGATTGGCTCAGTGTTCTGTCACTCATGGAGACACTACGTCACTGCAAAATCTACGGGAGAGCTTGAACATTCAAGCCCTTTGGGTGCTGCCGTAGAGTCACATTAGAAGTGCCCATCCAAGAAGGCTCAAGGTCATTGTCCACAGATAAAATAACAAAATCACGTTATATCTACCGTAGTTTTGGTTGGATTGATCATGTCAACATCATACTTTCAAAATCTTATCTATCAGTCATCATCAGGAATCAAGTTGACAATCTACTGGCAAATCCTTTTTAATCCTTGTCATATGAAGAGAAATAATGGTGAGAAATTATAGATGAAACATATCGGTGCTCATCGGCCATTGGACATAAACATTACACAACAAGTTGGATATCCGAAATACAACAATGAGTGGTTTGCAAGGAATCAGTGGAGAACTGTAAGCGTTATTCAGTGGAGAGGGTGTTTGGTCCAAGTCTGGGTTTAAGGGTCTCATCAGGACATGCTGGTTCAGCTTAAAAGGATAAACATTCAACACTATGGGCCAGAAAAAGTAGAATACATTTGCCATGCTGTCAATCCAGAATTACTTCTGGCGCATTCAAATCAACTTGATCTCAGATCTCAGACTTCAGTGAGTTCAAGACAACTGGGAACTGGCTCCCTACTGGGGAAATATGTTTTGAAAAACAACTGGAAACTCAGACCTGATCATCCAACTCGGAATTCCAAGTCGGGAACTCGTGCCTCTTTTTCTAGAGCTCCGACCTGAAGATCACAGATGTCATGATTCAACTTTTTTTTTTTTTTCAAGTTCCCAGTTGTCTTGAAAGCAGCATAAATCCAGAGAATACCAGACTTTGATGACACAATTTGCCCACAAGAAGGACCTCCGTGCCACCTTCCTGCTCAGGTGACCACAGCACAACAAGGTGAGACCAAAAATGTCTAGTGTGCTGCTGCATGAATTATGTAATATGCCAGGAAAATAGATAGATAGATAGATAGGTAGGTACTTTATTGATCACTGAGGGAAAATTTCTTTGTAAAGCAGCTACAACAAAAACACAGGGCAGGTGCAAAATGCCAGAACGAAATTACACAAGACAGATACACGGTACATGATACATAGAGCGGCAGTATGAAAAGGTATCAAAATACAAGAAGTCTGGAGTGCAAAAAAGACACTGCATAGTATGGGTGGATGGCTGAATATGTACACTATACATTGGTGGATGTTTGATGGTTAACTATACTATACAGGTTGATGGCCGAGAAATACTTCAATAGCTAAAAGTGCGTATGATATGAGTGAGGGTAATAATAGTTTACTTAATATACAGACTGGTTAAATGAACAGGTAAGTGAATATTTTGCATGGTTAAATTAACTGTACAGGTAAATATACAGTTAAATGTACAGGTAAGTGAATATTTGCATGGTTACATTAACTGTACAGGTAAATGACAGGAAGACATTACTTAAATAGCTAAATGTATGTATGATATAATTTAGGGAAATAATAATAATTCCCTTAAAATACAGTCCTTAGTGTGCAGGGTTTAATTACAGATAAATGCACGTATTGCACATTCGATATACTAAAAGCAATGAAAAAAGATACAACTGACAGGATACTAGTATACAGTCCTGAGTGAATGACTACGTAAGTTAGGTCCAAGAATTACTTGCAATATTGCATGTGATATGATATAACAACTGTACATTAATATGTATATACAGACCTGAATTAATAAATAGGTCCTGAGTGAATGAGTGATTACAGACCAGAGTTACTCACGGATGGATGCATAATTGTTAAACTAGGTCCTAACACCCCAACAGTTCCAGGTCTATGTTGCCAACGGCACTGCACCCCGGTGAGGCATTATATAGTCTCATAGCCGTCGGCAGGAAGGACCTCCTGTAGCGCTCTCTGGCACACCGTGGTGGGATCAGTCTGTGACTGAAGGTGCTCCTCTGCGTCATAACCATAGAGTGCAGAGGGTGGGTGACGTTGTCCATGATGGCCAGCAGTTTGGCCAGGATAAATAAATTTACAGGTAAGTGAATATTTGCATGGTTACATTAACTGTACAGGTAAATGACAGGAACAGATGCTTAAATAGCTACCATGCTGTGTTGTCATGTTGTGTTGCTACCATGCGGTGTTGTCATGTCTTGCTGCCTTGCTATGTTGTTGTCTCAGGTCTCTTTATGTAGTGTTGTTTTGTCTCTCTTGTCATGATGTGTGTTTGGTCCTATATTTATATTTTATTTATTTGTATTTATTTGTATTTTTAATCCCAGCCCCCGTCCCCGCAGGCAGTCTTTGCCTTTTGGTAGGCTGTCATTGTAAATAAGAATTTGTTCTTAACTGACTTGCCTAGTTAAACAAAGGTTAAATAAAAACGGCCGTTGGAAATGACCTTCATATCTGAAGTCATAAAGAAATACTAATGCAATATATCGATTTACAAATACAAATCAAAACGTGTTTTTTTATGGATAGTGATTTACATTAGTGGATACATTTGGCATGATATTGATCCCATACACTATGTAGCAGTATGTAATTCCATATAGTTTTCGCCTATTCCCAAATAATGTGACCTAACTACAAGTACCATGATGCAGTTCGTCGGTCTCGCGATATGAGTACCACTTTCTCGCCCCTGGATTATAGCGTTGGAAACCCCTAATACTCTTCCTTTCTCAACATGGCACCGAAGGCGAAGAAGGAAGGTTCGTGAATCCGTACATTGTTTTCAGTGAAATGAGATAAAATGCACAACTACGTTACCAATATTATTATGTAGCTATGATTTTCTATCGATGAAAATCAGACGTGCTTAGATTTTTTGTCTAAGGTCGCTAAATGTGGAACGGTGCTAGCGGCTTCAGGCTATGCTAACACCATTTACCTAAAACATGAGCTAGTTTTTTATTCTTTGCCAAGTTCCACGTTGTTCTGTTAACTAATGTCTCATTCCTCCAGGATACGGAACCGCTGGCTCTGGTCTAATAGTCATGGGTCCTAAGTTGGGCACATGCTGGTTTTGTTTGGTCGAAACGTTTAGTTATTGGAAAGGATATGATCAACTAGTTAAATACGTGTTATTTTTTGACCTACCTACGGTTGGACAGATTTCCAGTTTAGCCCAACTAGGTAGTTATTCTTTAGTTAACTAGTTCTCTAGTCATTTAAAGTGCGCAGTGTTCGTGTGTTACGTTAGATGTGTATTGGTATCCGGGGTAGAACTGATCCTCTAAACTCGAGCCGGTGTCCCGGTAGCGATGGTACTTCCATGTTGACCGTACTTCTCACGTTGTAATAGAAATGGACACATACACGTTATTCAATCATTTCATCCAAACTGGGCTTGCATATCCAGGATCTAAAATAAACTTGACCGGGCACACGTGTGCTCCACCCACATCAGACGCCATCAGGACACGCTGGTTGAGTTTGTCCACCCACATCAGACGCCATCCGGACACGCTGGTTGAGTTTGTCCACCCACATCAGACGCCATCCGGACACGCTGGTTGAGTTTGTCCACCCACATCAGACGCCATCAGGACACGCTGGTTGAGTTTGTCCACCCACATCAGACGCCATCAGGACACGCTGGTTGAGTTTGTCCACCCACATCAGACGCCATCAGGACACGCTGGTTGAGTTTGTCCACCCACATCAGACGCCATCCGGACACGCTGGTTGAGTTTGTCCACCCACATCAGACGCCATCAGGACACGCTGGTTGAGTTTGTCCACCCACATCAGACGCCATCAGGACACGCTGGTTGAGTTTGTCCACCCACATCAGACGCCATCAGGACACGCTGGTTGAGTTTGTCCACCCACATCAGACGCCATCAGGACACGCTGGTTGAGTTTGTCCACCCACATCAGACGCCATCAGGACACGCTGGTTGAGTTTGTCCACCCACATCAGACGCCATCAGGACACGCTGGTTGAGTTTGTCCACCCACATCAGACGCCATCAGGACACGCTGGTTGAGTTTGTCCATCCACGCCAGATGCCATCAGGACACGTTGGTTGAGTTTGTCCATCCACGCCAGACGCCATCAGGACACGTTGGTTGAGTTTGTCCATCCACCCACACGCCATCAGGACACGCACATTGAGTTTGTCCATCCACCCACACGCCATCAGGACACGCTGGTTGAGTTTGTCCATCCACCCACACGCCATCAGGACACGCTGGTTGAGTTTGTCCATCCACCCACACGCCATCAGGACACGCTGGTTGAGTTTGTCCATCCACCAACACGCCATCAGGACACGCTGGTTGAGTTTGTCCATCCACGTTTTGGGCTGTCACAGATACCAATGGTCATTCTATGTTTAGTGGAGATTCTGTGATCTAATGACACACTCAGCTGTTCTACCAGTGGTCTGAGGCAAGTGTTAGATTACTAGTGATTTCAAGTGCAACATTTTAATAAAGACTGTTTTGGGGTACGGCTCGAAAATGTAACAGTCTTAAGATGTATTTGGGAAACCTGGCCCAGAACTCGTAACATTCAGTTAAGTTTTTCACATGTTGCTTTAGTCATTTCATGGTCCATGCTGGGCGATTACTTTATTCTTCTGCACAATGAGCGTGCAGAGAACTCGGGTTATTCCTACTCAAATCCCCCCTTCCTGTTAGATTTATTTAACAGTGCTTTGTGTTTAAATAATGATAGCAGTCTTTAGTTAACAATCCCCATCTAACCAGTTAATGTTCCCTTTGCTCTATAGCTGTCCCCGTCCAAACCCAGTTGTAATGTCTTCTCTATAGCTGTCCCCGTCCAAACCCAGTTGTAATGTCTTCTCTCTAGCTGTCCCCGTCCAAACCCAGTTGTAATGTCTTCTCTCTAGCTGTCCCCGTCCAAACCCAGTTGTAATGTCTTCTCTCTAGCTGTCCCCGTCCAAACCCAGTTGTAATGTCTGCTCTATAGCTGTCCCCGTCCAAACCCAGTTGTAATGTCTTCTCTCTAGCTGTCCCCGTCCAAACCCAGTTGTAATGTCTTCTCTCTAGCTGTCCCCGTCCAAACCCAGTTGTAACGTCTTCTCTCTAGCTGTCCCCGTCCAAACCCAGTTGTAACGTCTGCTCTCCCTCTCTAGCTGTCCCTGCCAAGACTGAGGCCAAGGTGAAGGCCCTGAAGGCCAAGAAGGCTGTTCTGAAGGGGGTCCACAGCCAGAGGAAGAAGAAGATGAGAACCTCCCCAACCTTCCGCCGCCCCAAAACGCTTCGCCTCCGCAGACAGCCCAAGTATCCCCGCAAGAGCGCCCCGCGCAGGAACAAGTATGTCATACACACTTGAAGATATACAGTACATGCACACTTGTACTTTGACTTGTACTTTGAAAGTGCTCTATACAGAATATTGTCCGCTAAGTGTGATTCGTCCTTATAAACCACTGATGGGTGGCTCAGTCAGGTCAGTTTGTCTGCTAGGGGGGATTCCGTCCTTATAAACCACTGATGGGTGGCTCAGTCAGGTCAGTTTGTCTGCTAGGGGGGATTCCGTCCTTATAAACCACTGATGGGTGGCTCAGTCAGGTCAGTTTGTCTGCTAGGGGGGATTCCGTCCTTATAAACCACTGATGGGTGGCTCAGTCAGGTCAGTTTGTCTGCTAGGGGGGATTCCGTCCTTATAAACCACTGATGGGTGGCTCAGTCAGGTCAGTTTGTCTGCTAGGGGGGATTCCGTCCTTATAAACCACTGATGGGTGGCTCAGTCAGGTCAGTTTGTCTGCTAGGGGGGATTCCGTCCTTATAAACCACTGATGGGTGGCTCAGTCAGGTCAGTTTGTCTGCTAGGGGGGATTCCGTCCTTATAAACCACTGATGGGTGGCTCAGTCAGGTCAGTTTGTCTGCTAGGGGGGATTCCGTCCTTATAAACCACTGATGGACTGTAGATCAGGGCAGCAGACAACATGCTGGTCTCAGCTGATGGTGGATCAGCAGTCCTACCAGCTGCTTTGTGGATTTGCCCCTGGTTGGTCGTACCGGCCCTTCAGAGCTAGGTCATCTCCTGGACAGTCAGGAACAAAGGGCTTAGATTGGGTCACACTGGTCTAATGGCCCTGCACCCCTCTCCCAGGTTGGACCACTATGCCATCATTAAGTTCCCTCTGACGACAGAGTCGGCCATGAAGAAGATAGAGGACAACAATACCCTCGTCTTCATCGTAGACGTCAAGGCCAACAAGCACCAGATCAAACATGCAGTCAAGAAGCTCTACGACATTGACGTGGCCAAGGTCAACACACTGATCAGGTAAATAATAATTTAATACATCCTAACATTACTGAACTAATGCCAACATTACTAACCTGAATGTAAAAAAATAATGTATCACCTGTTAGTTACAATACTCATGTAACACTGTAGTACCTGTTAGTTACAATACTCATGTAACACTGTATCACCTGTTAGTTACAATACTCATGTAACACTGTAGCACCTGTTAGTTACAATACTCATGTAACACTGTATCACCAGTTAGTTACAATACTCATGTAACACTGTATCACCTGTTAGTTACAATACTCATGTAACACTGTAGTACCTGTTAGTTACAATACTCATGTAACACTGTAGCACCTGTTAGTTACAATACTCATGTAACACTGTATCACCTGTTAGTTACAATACTCATGTAACACTGTAGTACCTGTTAGTTACAATACTCATGTAACACTGTATCACCTGTTAGTTACAATACTCATGTAACACTGTATCACCTGTTAGTTACAATACTCATGTAACACTGTAGCACCTGTTAGTTACAATACTCATGTAACACTGTAGCACCTGTTAGTTACAATACTCATGTAACACTGTAGTACCTGTTAGTTACAATACTCATGTAACACTGTAGTACCTGTTAGTTACAATACTCATGTAACTGTATCACCTGTTAGTTACAATACTCATGTAACACTGTATCACCTGTTAGTTACAATACTCATGTAACACTGTATCACCTGTTAGTTACAATACTCATGTAACACTGTATCACCTGTTAGTTACAATACTCATGTAACACTGTATCACCTGTTAGTTACAATACTCATGTAACACTGTATCACCTGTTAGTTACAATACTCATGTAACACTGTATCACCTGTTAGTTACAATACTCATGTAACACTTGCTCCAATACCCTCCTTTTTCTTGATCTCCAGTAGTTTCCACAACTAAGTACAATGTCTTCCACAGATCTGACTTCCCCCCCAGTCCCAGTGCAGATCTAAACAGTCAGATCTGTGATGTCATCAAAGGAACCGCTGATACAACTAAGAAATTGATTTCTTTATCCTTCTGACATGAGGTCATACATGTTCTATTAACAACTCTCTCTCATCCCAGGCCTGATGGGGAGAAGAAGGCGTATGTCCGTCTGGCTCCAGATTACGATGCGTTGGATGTTGCCAATAAGGTGAGGCTGGAGTATAACAGCAGTATGACTGTAACATCTCAATAGTCTCCAACTGTGTCCTAAAAGGCTTCCCTATTTTCTATATTGGTGTTTAACACTAGTTCCCCAACGGCACATTCTTATTGTAATCTGATTCAACTCATCAATGTCTTGATGATTGGTTGACAAGTTGAATCTGGTCTGCTTGTCCCGGCTCCCAACAAAATGTGCTGTTGGGAGGACTGGAGTGGGGAAAACCCTGCCCATAGCTGCTGTAACATATTGAGATGCACACGCCCAGTTCTGTTCACTGTCATACTGGAACAGGACTACTGCCATAAGTACACTGTTAGAACAGGACTACTGCCATAAGTACACTGTTAGAACAGGACTACTGCCATAAGTACACTGTTAGAACAGGACTACTGCCATAAGTACACTGTTAGAACAGGACTACTGCCATAAGTACACTGTTAGAACAGGACTACTGCCATAAGTACACTGTTAGAACAGGACTACTGCCATAAGTACACTGTTAGAACAGGACTACTGCCATAAGTACACTGTTAGAACAGGACTACTGCCATAAGTACACTGTTAGAACAGGACTACTGCCATAAGTACACTGTTAGAACAGGACTACTGCCATAAGTACACTGTTAGAACAGGACTACTGCCATAAGTACACTGTTAGAACAGGACTACTGCCATAAGTACACTGTTAGAACAGGACTACTGCCATAAGTACACTGTTAGAACAGGACTACTGCCATAAGTACACTGTTAGAACAGTACTACTGCCATAAGTACACTGTTAGAACAGTACTACTGCCATAAGTACACTGTTAGAACAGTACTACTGCCATAAGTACACTGTTAGAACAGGACTGCTGCCATAAGTACACTGTTAGAACAGGACTGCTGCCATAAGTACACTGTTAGAACAGGACTGCTGCCATAAGTACACTGTTAGAACAGGACTACTGCCATAAGTACACTGTTAGAACAGGACTACTGCCATAAGTACACTGTTAGAACAGGACTACTGCCATAAGTACACTGTTAGAACAGGACTACTGCCATAAGTACACTGTTAGAACAGGACTACTGCCATAAGTACACTGTTAGAACAGGACTACTGCCATAAGTACACTGTTAGAACAGGACTACTGCCATAAGTACACTGTTAGAACAGGACTACTGCCATAAGTACACTGTTAGAACAGGACTACTGCCATAAGTACACTGTTAGAACAGGACTACTGCCATAAGTACACTGTTAGAACAGGACTACTGCCATAAGTACACTGTTAGAACAGGACTACTGCCATAAGTACACTGTTAGAACAGGACTACTGCCATAAGTACACTGTTAGAACAGGACTACTGTCATAAGTACACTGTTAGAACAGGACTACTGCCATAAGTACACTGTTAGAACAGTACTGTCAGACCGTAGACGTGTGATGAATGATAGGCTAAAAGGAACCGCTGATACAAGAGACTACCTGCTCTGTGACTCATTATGAACAGCCTATGATGCTTTATAACTGACCTCTAAATCCTGGCTAACACCCGTCTTGTCTGTTCCAGATTGGCATCATCTAAACGGCTGCTGGAGAGATGTACAGAGGAATAAATGTTTGTAAAAACGTACCACTGTCTTGTCCCTTATGTTATTGGTTGATTCATACCTGTTCTGTATGGTGGGATGTTCTGTTGTATTTAATATCATAGAAAACTCACATCTTTTAAGCTCCCGAGTGGTGTAGCGGTCTAAGGCACTGCATCTCTACAGTCCCTGGTTCAAATCCAGGCTGTATAAAACCCGCTGTGATTGGGAGTCCCATATGGCGTAAGAATTAGTTCTTAACTGACTTGCCATTTTAAATCAAGGTAAAATAAAAACACATCCCTCACAGGTGATGGATTCAAGAAATGAACTAACGGTGGGTGGATGGATACCTGGGTGGATGGATACCTGGGTGGGTGGATACCTGGGTGGGTGGGTGGTCCCCCGTGGGAATCGAACCCCCAACCCTGGTGTTGCAAGCGCCATGCTCTAGCTGAGATACACGGGACACAAACAGGCATTCTATTTTTTCTCTTATTATATAAGCCACTATAGTAGACATCGATCAAGACTACATGTGTGCAAAAGTAACGTTCACTGAGTAAAACATTTTATAACCCCCCCCTCACAAGTGTTACTGTCAAGTTCAACACAACAAAAGGCTTGTCTTTGGGCTTTGTTGACATAATGTATCTCTTTCAGGCAGAGAGTACACCTGGCAATATCCCTTTTTATCCACTGTATTGAACAAGTGAGAAAGAGGGAAAGTGTGGTGTTCCTTTCACCTCTATAGTGTCATCCAGTTTAAACCAGGCCCAGCTCCGCTACCCAGAATCCACTTGTTTAACAAACAACGCCTCAGTTTCACCTAATATTAACCACATACTGTAGAGAGAACATTAGTTCACAGATAGTTCGTTAGCTAGTAAGCAACTAACGCGTTATAACTTGAGGAACGGCAAGGAGTCTTATAACGTTACCAGTTAATACTATAGTGAATTGGTTAGGTTACTAACGTTAGCTCATCTGGTGTTGTAACGTTACCAGTTAATACTATAGTGAATTGGTTAGGTTACTAACGTTAGCTGTCTGACTTTATTAGCCAGATAATTTTCACACAATAAACTCAATTATTTGATCCGTTAAGATGGCTAATGTTGCTCAACATTTCTCTGGCTAGCTAATAATACTTGTTCCACCACACTGCTAGTTGTTTTTTCGGTTACAGGTAGTTAAGTACGCTTCATCACCTCCTCACCCCCGTCTCCGTGGTCAGGCTTCTCACCCCCGTCTCCGTGGTCAGGCTTCTCACCCCCGTCTCCGTGTTCAGGCTTCTCACCCCCGTCTCCGTGTTCAGGCTTCTCACCCCCGTCTCCGTGTTCAGGCTTCTCACCCCCGTCTCCGTGGTCAGGCTTCTCACCCCCGTCTCCGTGGTCAGGCTTCTCACCCCCGTCTCTGTGGTCAGGCTTCTCACCCCCGTCTCTGTGGTCAGGCTTCTCACCTCCGTCTCTGTGGTCAGGCTTCTCACCTACCTCTTCGTTATCGTTCAGGGGACGCAGTGCTGAGACCAGTTAACTGCCTTTCTACTCTCTGCTGTCCAGAGAGAAAGCTGTATGTTGTAACTTCTCTCTTCAGTCGCTGCTACATTCTGTTATGTGAACGATTGGCTGAGCCTTGGATACGGCCAGTATTGCTCCAAACACGCATCAACCCCCCCCTCATCGGATCTACACGAATCACATAGGTCACCTATTTTGGATTCAAAACAGCAAATTTCGCAGAAAGGTGACTAGTTTGCATCCCTGATAAAGGCCTCCTGATTGGTGGAGTGGTCAGAGATAGTTGTCCTGGAAGGTTCTCCCATCTCCACAGAGGAACTCTGGAGCTCTCTCAGAGTGACCATTGGGTTCTTAGTCACCTCCCAGACCAAGGCTCTTCTCCCCCGATTGCTCGGTTTTGCCGGGCGGCAGCTCTAGGAAGAGTCTTGGTGGTTCCAAACTTCTTCCATTTAAGAATGATGGAGGCCACTGTGTTCTTGGGGACCTTCAATGCTGCAGAAATGTTTTGGTACCCTTCACCAGATCTGTGCCTCGACACAATCGTGTCTCGGAGCTCTACGGATAATTCCTTCGACCTCATGGCTTGGTTTTTGCTCTGACATGCACTGTTAACTGTGGGACCTTATATAGACAGGTGTGTGTCTTTCAAAATGTCCAACCAATGTAATTTACTACAGGTGGATTCCTATCAAGTTGTAGAAACATCTCAAGGATGATCAATGGAAACAGGAAGCACCTGAGCTACATTTAGTCTCATAGCAAAGGGTCTGAATACTGATGTAAATAGTTTTTTATAAATTCGCTGAGTATTTTTTATTTACTTAATCCATTTTAGAATAAGGCTGTAACGTAACAACATGTGGAAAAAGTCAAGGGGTCGAATACTTTCTGAAGGTACTGTAGCTAATAGAACTAACACTACAATAATGCAGTTACACTGGTTTACCTTTAAGAGCTGCCGTGTTGGACAGCCAGCTAGCTAACATAGCATCTCTCTCTGCTTGAGTAGGCTTAACTAGCTATCTGCATTGGCTAGCTAACTAAGTGAAAGTGATTTGTTCACCTTAATTTGTTAAAAAACTGTTCAACTATTGTCTTCCTCGCTCTTTGAGTCAACTACACCACTTGATGAGTGCTCTACCAAAGGAGACCACCCCCCTCTCATAGACCTGAAGTATGATCAGCTGGTCGTTCACCCCCCTCTCATAGACCTGAAGTATGATCAGCTGGTCGTTCACCCCCCTCTCATAGACCTGAAGTATGATCAGCTGGTCGTTCACCCCCCTCTCATAGACCTGAAGTATGATCAGCTGGTCGTTCACCCCCCTCTCATAGACCTGAAGTATGACCAGCTGGTCGTTCACCCCCCTCTCATAGACCTGAAGTATGATCAGCTGGTCGTTCACCCCCCTCTCATAGACCTGAAGTATGATCAGCTGGTCGTTCACCCCCCTCTCATAGACCTGAAGTATGATCAGCTGGTCGTTCACCCCCCTCTCATAGACCTGAAGTATGATCAGCTGGTCGTTCACCCCCCTCTCATAGACCTGAAGTATACACAGTGGTGTATTCCACAGGAAGTGCAGCCCTATTGATGAAACTAACAAATCTATGGTTGTATTGGACATGTGAGGCATGTACTTCTATGTTTCCGTTCCTCTGGATGATTCTGACTGTTGCTGCATTCCAAACACGTAAAAAACACACCCTCTCTCCTCAGCCTTCAAATTAAGTGTAAAATCCCAAAAATGTGCCTATGCAAAGCCCTCACTGTCACTCAAAAACGTCTTCCAGTTTCTGCCTGCCAGCTGGACATGTTGGTGTATGTGTGTGTGTAGGCTCCCCGACCCTACAGTCGTGGCCAAAAAGTTTGAGAATGACACAAGTATTGGTCTCCACAAAGTTTGCTGCTTCAGTGTTCTTAGATCTTTATGTCAGTAGTTACTATGGTAACACTGAAGTATAATTACAAGTATTCCATAAGTGTCAAAGGCTTTCATTGACAATGACATTCAGTTTATGCAGAGTCAATTTGCAGTGTTGACCCTTCTTTTTCAAGACCTCTGCGATGGATGGATAGATAGATTAGATAGATAGATAGATAGATAGATAGATAGATAGATAGATAGATACTTTATTGATCCCAGAGGGGGAAATTTCTTTGTCAAGCAGCTACAACAAAACATAGGGCAGGTGCAAAATCCCAGAACGAAAATACACAAAAGACAGATACACGGTACATGATACATAGAGTGGCAGTATGGAGAAGTATCAAAAAACAACACGTCTGGAGTGCAAAAAAGCTATAAAAAGATATTGCTTAGTATGGGTGGTTGGCTGAATATGTACACTATACATTGGTGGATGTTGGATGGTTAACTATACTATACAGGTCGATGGCAGAGAAATACTTCAGTAGCTAAAAATGCATATGATATGAGTGAGGGTAATAATAGTTTACTTAATATACAGACTGGTTAAATGAACAGGTAAGTGAAAATGTTGCATGGTTAAATTAACTACAGGTAAATATACAGTTAAATGTACAGGTAAGTGAATATTTGCATGGTTACATTAACTACATGTAAATGACAGGAAGAGATACTTAAATAACTAAATGTGTGTATGATATAATTTGGGGTAATAATAGTAATTCCCTTAAAATACAGTCCTTACTGCAGGGTTTAATTACAGATAAATGCACGTATTGCACATTCGATATACTAAAAGCAATGAAAAAAGATACAACTGACAGGATACTAATATGCATTCCTGAGTGAATGACTACGTAAGTTAAGTCCAAGAATTACTTGCAATATTGCATGTGATATGATATAACAACTGTACATGAGTATGTATATACAGACCTGAATGAATAAATAAGTCCTGAGTGAATGAGTGATTACGGACCAGAGTTACTCACGGATGGATGCCTAATTGTTAAACTAGGTCCTAACACCCCAACAGTTCCAGATCTATGTTGCCGACGGCACGGCACCCCGGTGAGACATTAAATAGTCTAATAGCCGCCGGCAGGAAGGACCTCCTGTAGCGCTCTCTGGCACACCGTGGTGGGATCAGTCTGTGACTGAAGGTGCTCCTCTGCGTCATAACCATGGCATGCAGAGGGTGGGTGACGTTGTCCATGATAGCCAGCAGTTTGGCCAGGATCCGTCTCTCCGCCACCTCCTCTAGAGTGTCAAGGCTCATCCCCAGGACAGAGCTAGCCTTCCTGATCAGCTTATTTACCCGAGAAGCATCACCGGCTTTTATGTTGGCTCCCCAGCACACCACTGCAAAAAAGTCCGCATTGGCATGCTGTCAATTAACTTCTGGGCCACATCCTGACAGATGGCAGGCCATTCTTGCATAATCAATGCTTGGAGTTTGTCAGAAGTTGTGGGTTTTTGTTTGTCCAACCGCCTCTTGAGGATCGACCACAAGTTCTCAATGGGATTAAGGTCTGGGGAGTTTCTTGGCCATGGACCCAAAATGTCGATGTTTTGTTCCCCGAGCCATTTAGTTATCACTCTTGCCTTATGGCAAGGTGCTCCATCATACTGAAAAAGGCATTGGTCGTCACCAAACTGTTCTTGGATGGTTGGGAGAAGTTGCTCTCGGAGGATGTGTTGGTACCATTCTTTATTCATGGCTGTGTTCTTAGGCAAAATTGTGAGTGAGCCCACTCCCTTGGCTGAGAAGCAACCCCACACATGAATGGTCTCAGGATGCTTTACTGTTGGCATGACACAGGACTGATGGTAGCGCTCACCTTGTCTTCTCCGGACTTCAATCGGAAAGGGGATTCATCAGAGAAAATGACTCTACCCCAGTCCTCAGCAGTCCAATCCCTGTACCTTTTGCAGAATATCAGTCTGTCCCTGATGTTTTTCCTGGAGAGAAGTGGCTTCTTTGCTTCCCTTCTTGACACCAGGCCATCCTCCAAAAGTCTTCGCCTCACTGTGCGTGCAGATGCACTCACACCTGCCTGCTGCCATTCCTGAGCAAGCTCTGCACTGGTGGTTCCCCGATCCCACAGCTGAATCAACTTTAGGAGACGGTCCTGGCGCTTGCTGGATTTTCTTGGGCGCCCTGACGCCTTCTTCACAACAATTGAACCTCTCTCCTTGAAGTTCTTGATGATCCGATAAATGGGTTGATTTAGGTGCAATCTTACTAGCAGCAATATCCTTGCCTGTGAAGCCCTTTTTGTGCAAAGCAATGATGACAGCACGTGTTTCCTTGCAGGTAACCATGGTTGACAGAGGAAGAACAATGATTTCAAGCACCACCCTCCTTTTAAAGCTTCCAGTCTGTTATTCTGACTCAATCAGCATGACAGAGTGATCACACTCCTACCTGTGTTAACGAGACAATCACTGACATGATGGCAGCTGGTCCTTTTGTGGAAGGGCTGAAATGCAGCGGAAATGTTTTTTGGGGATTAAGTTCATTTTCATGGCAAAGAGGGACTTTGCAATTAATTGCAATTCATCTGATCACTCTTCATGACATTCTGGAGTATATGCAAATTGCCATCATCAACACTGAGGCAGCAAACTTTGTGGAGACCAATACTTGTGTCATTCTCAAAACTTTTGGCCACGACTGTACATCCAATAGCCATACTATGTTGTATTATAGACCATAATGTAGAATCATAGAAAAGTATCTTCAGACAGACAAGCCATATCTAGAATTATGCATCAGTCCCTCTGTCTTCCTGCCCGCCTGTCTGTCCCCTGTCTTCCTGTCTGTCTCTCTGTCCCCTCTGTCTTCCTGCTTGTCTGTCTGTCCCCTGTCTTCCTGCCCGCCTGTCTGTCCCCTCTGTCTTCCTGCCTGTCTGTCTGTCCCCTCTGTCTTCCCGCGTGCCTGTCCCCTCTGTCTTCCTGCCCGTCTGTCTGTCCACTCTGTCTTCCTGCCTGCCTGTCCCCTCTGTCTTCCTGCCTGCCTGTCTGTCCCCTCTGTCTTCCTGCCCGCCTGTCTGTCCCCTCTGTCTTCCTGCCCGCCTGTCTGTCCCCTCTGTCTTCCTGACTGTCTGTATGTCTGCCTGCGTGCGTGTCTCACTGGTCTTTCTACCACCCTTGTTTCAAGCTGATCATTATTGTATCAGTTCGGGATAAATCACCTTAATTCCCTTCTCTCACCGGGCTATGGTGCAGTCTGGGTAGAAACAAGATGCAGGCAGTGTCGCGCTAGTGGAAAACACACTCAGCACGCGGGAGGAGGCCTCGGAACAACCAATCAGATCGTCAATGCAGTGCGTGGAGGGCGGGGTCGGGGAAATGTGGCACGTAAGTATAGACATGAGAGAGGAACGGTCAGAACACAGAAACGCTGCACAGCTGGTGAGACGTCCAGACAGAACTGCGTTGTTTAACGTGTTTACTGTGTACAAGGTAAATACGAGCAACGTCAGCAAGAGGGTGAGCGACGTTATATTTCTGTCTCTTCTGTCCTGCATGTTGAAACGGTATGGTCTGATGTCTGGTGCTGCGTGAACATCAACAACATGTTAACGGATGTCCTGTATGTCTGCATGAACAAGGCACTACCTAGGTAGCACAAACATCTGGACTGGTTCCGTACCGCCAGATCTAATACTGCTGGCCCGGGTCCGAAGTGAATGACAGTACAGACTAGGCCCAAATCCACTCAATTATACCCCCCACACACAAAAAATTAAACATGTAATATTAAATGTAGGTAGTAATATTGCAGTTATCAACTGAACTATAAACAGCAAACATAAAGACATGATATATTTTTGTCATCCCTCAACAGGCACTATGTATGTACAGTAGCATTGATGTATCCAAATACATTTCACTAGAAAACAGCTTATGCAAATGCACCTACTTTGATGTTATTCTACCTGCAGAGTTGACATTACTGTGTTATCCATAGTTGGCTAGCAAGCAAGCAAGGGATAAGAACTTTGCCAGCCTGCATAGAAATCAAACATATAGAATGCACGACCAGTCTGCTTCTCTAGCAACCTAACCGATAGAACTAACAACCAGGTTTAGTGAAAGGTTGAAATGGTATGAATTTACTTTACAAACTGTAAATATCAATGAAAACATGTAAGTTCTACCGGTAAATGTGTGCTTGTTTTATTTGGTAACTGTGGTATAAAGCAGGTTAAACTCTGAGTACCAAGTCGTCCGTTATTTCCAGATAATGTTAAGGGCATCGGCGTTTATCCATTACATGCACAGAGCCTTCAGAAAGTATTCATACCCCTGGACTTATTCCAGATGTTGTGTTACAGCCTGAATTCAAAGTGGATTAAATAGCTAATTTTTCTCATGCATCTACACACAATACCCCAAAACAACATGCATCTACACACAACACCCCATAACGACATCAATCTACACACAATACCCCATGATGACAATCTACACACGATACCCCATAATGACATCAATCTACACACAATACCCCAAAACAACATGCATCTACACACGATACCCCATAATGACATCAATCTACACACAATACCCCATAATGACATCAATCTACACACAATACCCCATAATGACATCAATCTACACACAATACCCCATAATGACATCAATCTACCCACAATACCCCATAACGACATCAATCTACACACAATACCCCATAATGACATCAATCTACACACACTACTCCATAATGACATCAATCTACACACAATACCCCATAATGACATCACTCTACACACAACACCCCATAATGAAATCACTCTACACACAATACCCCATAATGACATCAATCTACCCACAATACCCCATAATGACATCAATCTACACACAATACCCCATAATGACATCAATCTTCACACAATACCCCATAATGACATCAATCTACACACAATACCCCATAATGACAAAGTGAAAACATGTTTTTAGAAATTTTTGCTAATTTATTGAAAATAAAATACAGAAATATCTAATAAGTATTCACACCCCTTTGCTATGACACTCCAAAATGAGCTTAGTGCATCCAATTTCTTTTAATCATCCTTGAGATACACTACAACTTGGAGTCCACCTGTGGTAAATTTAATTGATTGGACATGATTTAGAAAGAAACACACCTGTCTATATAAGGTCCCACAGTGGACAGTGTGTCAGAGCAGAAACTATACCAGGAAGTCCAAGGAACTGTCTGTAGATCTGAGCGATGCGATGAAGGGTATAAATCAATATCTATGGTGTTGAAAGTTTCCAAGAGAAAGTGGTCTATATCCTTGGGAACTACCCAGACTGCCTAGAGCTGGCATCCGACCAGACTGAGCAACCGGGCAAGAAGGACCTTGGTCAGGGAGGTGACCAAGAACCCAATGACCACTCTGACAGAACTACAGAGTTCCTTGGCTGAGATGGGAGAACCTGCCAGAAGGACAACTGTCTCTACAGCACTTCACCAATCTGGACTTTATGGGATAGTGGCCATATGGAAGCCACTCCTGAGAAAAAGGCACATGACGGCATGCCTGGTGTTTGCAAAAAGGCATGTGAAAGTTATTATGACACAAAAATGTAACTCTTTGGATGCAAAGCGCTATGTCTGGACAAAATCAGGCACAGCTCATCAACCGTCTAACACCATGCCTACCGTGAAGGATGGCGGTGGTGACAGCATCATGCTATGGGTAAGCTTTTCAGCGTCAGGGACTGGGAGACTGGTAAGGATAGCGGGAACACCGTGAAGCATGGTGGTGGTGGCAGCATCATGCTATGGGTAGGCTTTTCAGCGTCAGGGACTGGGAGACTGGTAAGGATAGCGGGAACACCGTGAAGCATGGTGGTGGTGGCAGCATCATGCTATGGGTAGGCTTTTCAGCGTCAGGGACTGGGAGACTGGTAAGGATAGCGGGAACACCGTGAAGCATGGTGGTGGTGACAGCATCATGCTATGGGTAGGCTTTTCAGCGTCAGGGACTGGGAGACTGGTAAGGATAGCGGGAACACCGTGAAGCATGGTGGTGGTGGCAGCATCATGCTATGGGTAGGCTTTTCAGCGTCAGGGACTGGGAGACTGGTAAGGATAGCGGGAACACCGTGAAGCATGGTGGTGGTGGCAGCATCATGCTATGGGTAGGCTTTTCAGCGTCAGGGACTGGGAGACTGGTAAGGATAGCGGGAACACCGTGAAGCATGGTGGTGGTGGCAGCATCATGCTATGGGGAGGCTTTTCAGCGTCAGGGACTGGTAGACTGGTAAGGATAGCGGGAACACCGTGAAGCATGGTGGTGGTGGCAGCATCATGCTATGGGGAGGCTTTTCAGCGTCAGGGACTGGTAGACTGGTAAGGATAGCGGGAACACCGTGAAGCATGGTGGTGGTGGCAGGATCATGCTATGGGGAGGCTTTTCAGCATCAGAGACTGGAACAATGAATGCAGCCAAATACGGGCAAATCCTTGATGAGCACCTGCTTCAGAAAGCAAACTATAAAAAAAAGTATGTGGACATCATTTCAAATTAATGGATTCGGCTGTTTCAGCCACACCCGTTTCTGAGAGGTGTATAAAATCACAGTCATGCAATCTCCAGTAGAATGGCCAGTCTTCTACAAAGTATTCACTCGTGTGTGAAGATTACATTTTCTGTAATTCATTTTATTTTCAATTAGGGTTGCACATTTTGGGGAATATTCACAGGTGAAAACCTTCCGTGGGAATTAATGGGAATATATGGTAATTAACGGAAATATATGCAAATTAATATTAATTCCATTTAAATGTAGATATATTTTGCATTGGATATATTTAACATATCATATGGAGACAGAAACATAAACCTTTTACCTTCATAAGTAGACAGAAACATAAACCTTTTACCTTCATAAGTAGACATGAATGCAAATGATTAAATCCTTCCAATAGAAAAAAACCCAGAAACAATTTAGTTACGAAATTGAACTTTAAATGAGTTGACTCTTCACATGGGATGATTTCACTGAACAACAAAAGGGAATATTGAATGATCCCCAATGATCCATCACCTCCCAAAAACGTAAATCTGTAAAATGATAGTCTAGAAACTAAAGCTTTGGTTGTCTTCCTCTCAGGCTTCCATGTCTTCTCCCTGGACCTCCTCAATGTCCACCTCTTGAACATCAGACTCTGAGGCCTCATCTTCACTGTCACTTTCCAACCTTGTTGAGGATGGCTCGTTGTCAGGCTCAAAAACCCTACAATTTGGCCGGATGGCAACCAATTTTTCAACCCTTGTATTGGTCAGCCTGTTGCATGCTCTGGTGTGTGTTCCCAAACAAGGACCAGTTGCGCTCAGAGGCGGCTGATGTTGGTCGGATTTGGAGGATGATGGAGGCAACGGGAAGGAGCCTCAGATCAACAAAGTCCCTTCCACCAGGTGGCTGATGAGATATGTTGGCACGACTGCCATATTGCATATCCATCCCAAAGCCCTTTCTTGGAAGTGTACTTCGCCAGACTGCCAAGAACCTTGCCCTTATCCAGGCCAAGGTGGAGAGACACGGTAGTGATGACACCATAGGCCTTGTTGATCTCTGCAGTTTCCTCTGCTTGGAGCAACAGTGAAGTGGGCAGGGCAGTACGGATTTCGTCTCTTACATCTGCAAGCAGAGTCTGAACATCAGACAGGATGGCATTGTCTCCCTCAATCCGTGCAATGGCTACTGCTATAGGTTTCAGGAGTTTCAGGCTGCTTACCACTCTCTCACAAAATACATCATCCAGGAGGATCCTCTTGATGGGGCTGTCCATATAGGCAGACTGTGATATGGCCATTTCTTGGAGAGACTTATTTCCCTCCAGGAGACTGTCAAACATGATGACAACACCACCCCAACGGGTGTTGCTGGGCAGCTTCAATGTGCGGCTCTTATTCTTCTCACTTTGCTTGGTGAGGTAGATTGCTGCTGTATCTTGATGACCCTTCACATACCTAACCATTTCCTTGGCTCTCTTGTAGAGTGTATCCATTGTTTTCAGTGCCATGATGTCCTTGAGGAGCAGATTCAATGCATGAGCAGCACAGCCAATGGGTGTGATGTGAGGGTAGGACTCTTTAGACCAAGCAGCCTTCATGTTCGCAGCATTGTCTGTCACCAGTGCAAATACCTAATGTGTTCAAAGGTAATTGATGACGGCCTTCAGCTCATCTGCAATGTAGAGACCAGTGTGTCTGTTGTCCATTGTGTCTGTGCTCTTGTAGAATACTGGTTGAGGGGTGGAGATGATGTAGTTAATTATTCCTTGCCCACAAACATTCGACCCCCCATCAGAGATGATAGATAGATAGATACTTTATTGATCCCAGAGGGGAAGTTGTTTTGTCAAGCAGCTACAACAAAACATAGGGCAGGTGCAAAATGCCAGAACGAAAATACACAAAAGACAGATACACGATACATGATACATAGAGCCGCAGTATGAAAAAGTATAGAAATACAAGAAGTCTGGAGTGCAAAAAAGCTATAAAAAGACATTGCATAGTATGGGTGGTTGGCTGAATATGTACACTATACATTGGTGGATGTTGGATAGTTAACTGTGAGGGCTTGGTTGTGGTAAGGCCTCTTACTCCCACCTAGGGGAGGAGAGAGGCACACAACCAAGTCCTCACACCCTAACTAGGGAGATTATGATCCCCAATCAGAGACAGCTGTCTAGCGTTGTCTCTGATTGGGGATAGTATTTAGACTCCACACACTTCCACCTGTGTGTGGATCATTGTTCATTTCTGTTTGTCTGCATGTGGCAGAACTCAGAGAAGTCACCTTGCTTTGTTAGTGTAGTGTTTATTTTAGTCATCTCCTTTTGTTATTTTGTGCCTCGGGAGAACATCTCACATAATAAATAAGGAATGACGCTCCACCAACGCTCCGTGTATCGTCCCATATATTCGCACCGTGACAGTTAACTATACTATACAGGTCGATGGCAGAGAAATACTTCAGTAGCTAAAAATGCGTATGATATGAGTGAGGGTAATAATAGTTTACTTAATATACAGACTGGTTAAATGAACAGTTAAGTGAATATTTTGCATGGTTAAATTAACTGTACAGGTAAATATACAGTTATATTTACAGGTAAGTGAATATTTGCATGGTTACATTAACTGTACAGGTAAATGACAGGAAGAGATACTTTAATAGCTAAATGTGTGTATGATATAATTTAGGGTAATAATAATAATTCCCTTAAAATACTGTCTTTAGTGCGCAGGGTTTAATTACAGATAAATGCACGTATTGCACATTCGATATACTATATGCAATGAGAAAAGGTGCAACTGACAGGATACTAATATGCATTCCTGAGTGAATGACTATGTATGTTAAGTCTAAGAATTACTTACAATATTGCATGTGATATGATATAACAACTGTACATGAGTATGTATATACAGACCTGAATGAATAAATAGGTCCTGAGTGAATGAGTGATTACGGACCAGAGTTACTCACGGATGGATGCACAATTGTTAAGCTAGGTCCTAACACCCCAACAGTTCCAGGTCTATGTTGACGACGGCACGGCACCCCGGTGAGACATCTATAGTCTAATAGCCGCCGGCAGGAAGGTCCTCCTGTAGCGCTCTTTGGCACACCGTGGTGAGATCAGTCTGTGACTGAAGGTGATCCTCTGCGTCATAACCATGGCATGCAGAGGGTGGGTGACGTTGTCCATGATGGCCAGCAGTTTGGCCAGGATCCGTCTCTCCGCCACCTCCTCTAGAGTGTCCAGGCTAATCCCCAGAACAGAGCTAGCCTTCCTGATCAGCTTATTTACCCGAGAAGCATCACCGGCTTTTATGTTGGCTCCCCAGCACACCACTGCAAAAAATACTGGTAGAAGGTATGCAGTAGTTTACTGCACACATTGAAGTACCTGAGCCTCCTCAGAAAGTAGAGTCGGCTCTGGCCCTTTTTGTACAGGGCCCCGGAGTTACCAGCCCATTCCAGCCTGTTGTCCATATGGACTCCCAGGAACTTGTATGACCCAACCATTTCCACATCTATCCCCTGTATAGGGACTGCAGTCAGTAGGGCCTTGGTTCTCCTGAAGTCCACCACCATCTCCTTTGTTTTGCTGATGTTGAGCTGAAGGTGG
Organism: Thymallus thymallus; assembly: GCA_023634145.1. Classification (NCBI taxonomy): domain Eukaryota; kingdom Metazoa; phylum Chordata; class Actinopteri; order Salmoniformes; family Salmonidae; genus Thymallus; species Thymallus thymallus. The sequence continues at coordinate 43,803,994 of CM042391.1, read as the reverse complement.
TTCTGCTCACACCACAACACAAAGTCATTGATTGTGCTCCTGTACTCCTCCTCCTGCCCACCCCTGATGCACCCTACAATTGCGGAGTCATCCGAGAACTTCTGTAGGTGGCATGTCTCAGAGTTATATCTGAAGTCCGAGGTGTAGAGGGTGAACAGGAAGGGGGACAGGACCGTTCCCTGGGGGGCCCCTGTGTTGCTAACTGCCCGTTCTGACACACAGCTCTGTAGTCGCACAAATTGTGGCCTACCGGTCAGGTAGTCCGTGACCCAGGAGACTAAGGGTGCTTCCACTTTCATCCTCCTCATCTTCTCTCCCAGTAGCAGGGGCTGAATGGTATTGAAGGCACTGGAGAAGTAAAAAAACATAACCCTCACAGTGCAACCTGCGTTGTCCAGGTGAGAGTAGGCCCTCTGCAGAAGGTAGATGATTGCATCATCCACCCCGATGTTGCGCTTGTATGCAAACTGCAGGTGGTCCAGTGATGAACACACCAGGGGTCTGAGGTGAGCGAGGACTAACCTTTCCAGGGTCTTCATGATGTGGGATGTTAGCGCTACAGGTCTGAAGTCATTCAGGACAGTGGGGTGTGCCTTCTTGGGCACTGGGACCAGGCAGGATGTTTTCCACAGCACAGGGACCCTTTCCAGGCTCAGGCTAAGGTTGAAGGGTCGCTGGAGTATTCCACACAGTTGGTCAGCACAGACCCTAAGCACCCTTGGGCTGATGCCATCAGGGCCCGCTGCTTTCCACTGATGTAGTCTCTCCAGCTCTCTCTTCACTTGGTTGGTGGTGAAAGCCAGCCCAGGTGGGGAGGTGGGGGGTGTTGAGGATCAGTCCAGGGGGAGCAGGGGTGGAGGTGGGGTCGCTGATTGTCTTAACAGATGTGTTGTGAGCAAAGTGTGGGTGGGACAGCCGTGAGGGTGTTTGGCCTGGGGAGCTGGAAGGGAGGTGGACAGGGCCAGTATCGAACCTGTTAAAAAATTGGTTCAGCTCATTGGCTCTGTCCTGGGTCCCCTCCGTCTGCCCACTGTTTGACTTTTTGAAGCCAGTGATATTTCTCATACCCTTCCACACCTCTCTCACCTGGCTCTGCCTCAGCTTGTCCTCCATCTTCTCCTTATACACTCTCTTCCCCTCAGCAATCCACAACTTCAGCTCCCTCTGGACGCATTTCAATTTGTCCTTGTCCTTGTCCCTCTCCTTGAAGGCCCTCTTCTTCTCATTCAACAGGGCCTTCAGGTCGCTGGTGACCCAGGGTTTATTATTTGGAAAACAGCGTACCTTCCTGGTGGGTACAGTGTTGTCTACACAAAAATTAATATAGTCTGTTATGCAGTCAGTGAGTCCATCGATGTCCTCCCCATGAGCCTCACAGAGCACATCCCAGTCTGTTGTTTCAAAACAGTCCTGTAGCAATACCGTTTGCTTTCTCTATGATTTGCTTGACCTTCACTTGAACTCTGCATCCAGCAAATGAGTAGATAAAGCATGTCTGGTTGGAGGGGTGCATGCTGGGTGAAGAACATTCAGAAATATCTTCGAATATACATTGCCTGTGAGCATCAGAGGTGAACCAGTTGCATACACAGCTCGATCAAGACATTCATCAGCATTTCTCTGACTACGTTCCTGTTCCTGATTCCAGGAGGACCATGAGCTGTTGCTATCGATAAGGTGTCTGATTCATCATTTTCACCTTGAATAGAAGTAGAGGGACTTTAGTCAGAGGTTGCTTGTTGTGAAGCTGAGGGAACTTTATGCACTTGGCCAGATGATTCTGCATCTTTGTTGATTTCTTCACATATGATTTGGCTCAGTTCTCCTACATTAGCTGCAGTGAAATGTCTCCACACATCAGATAGTGATGATGCCGGTGGCATTTCCTGTAAAGATTAGAAAAATATGAGTAAAAAAAAAACGAATACAATTCCATGTACAGATAAATAGTTAAGCAGTGAGATTAAACAACTCCTTTGTAAGATAAATGTTTTAAAATGAAACGTATGGAAACAGGTGAATTAACACTCATCAATCAGCAGGTGTGTGTGTGTGTGTGTGTGTGTGTGTGTGTGTGTCGGGGGGGGGGGGGTTACAACAATTAGTGTCACCACTAAAATGATAGGAATCACAATCCAGACCTCAAATGGGGAAAAGACCATCAATTACCAGATGTTTTCCATTTCAACACTGAGTCAAACAGATCAAGAGATGTATGTTCCTGTTGTATGTTGAGTCTTGACAGGGTTCGGAACATGTGTAGCAGGTTTTGTTACAATACAAACATCTGATTTGTGCCAGACCACGCTCACATGAATGTTTATTGGTCAGTTGTTTGACCTACTAGTATAATATTGTATTGAAAGACTTTGGTCCATAGATGGCGTACACTGAGTGGACAGAATATTAGGAACACCTTTCTACTGTTGAGTTGCTCCTCCCCCTTTGCCCTCAGAACAGCCTCATTTTGTCAGGGCAAGGTGTCAACCAGTCCATATGGATGCTGGCCCATGTTGACTCCAATCCTTCCCACAGTTGTGTCAAGTTGGCTGGATGTCCTTTGGGTGGTGGACCATTCTTGACACACACAGGAAACTGTTCAGTGAAAAACCCAGCAGCGTTTTAGTTCTTGACACACTCAAACCGGTGCGCCTGGCGCCTCCTACCACACCCTGTTCAAAGGCACTTGTATTAAATATTTTGTCTTGCCCATTCACCCTCAATGGCACACACACTCCTCCTACCTATCATCTACATTAATCATGGGTTCACCTGGTCAGTCTGTTCATAATGTTTTCTCCACTCAGTGTATATAAAGTTGTAATATACAGATCAGCCCTATGGATTAAAGTTGTAATATACAGATCAGCCCTGTGGATTAAAGTTGTAATATCCAGATCAGCCCTGTGGATTAAAATTGTAATATCCAGATCAGCCCTGTGGATTAAAGTTGTAATATCCAGATCAGCCCTGTGGATTAAAATTGTAATATCCAGATCAGCCCTGTGGATTAAAATTGTAATATCCAGATCAGCCCTGTGGATTAAAATTGTAATATCCAGATCAGGCCTGTGGATTAAAGTTGTAATATCCAGATCAGGCCTGTGGATTAAAGTTGTAATATACAGATCAGCCCTGTGGATTAAAATTGTAATATCCAGTAATTGCTCCTCCATTTCCTTGTTGAAAAATGTCTAATAGTACACGCCTACTTTGAGTTTGTGACAAAACATGCAACCAAAGTGTAGATTATCATTGTACCATCAAACTGCTGTAAAATATATTTTCCAGAACCAAACACATATTTTCAGATGTTTGAAGCTGATGTACAAAACCGAAAAATGTAAATTAAGAACCGGAAGCATAAGTGCCGTGCACAGAACAACAACTTGGAACTGCTTTCAATGCGTGGCATTTCTAAGTGAATTTGGTCAGTTTGTCCAAAAAGTGACATATTACATCTTTGTGTTTTTTCCAATTATTATAATTTTTTTAATCCATCAAGGCGGACCTTATGGGTCAGTGTGAGAAGAGAGACCTATGCACTGAATTTCAGGACTGTAGGTCGTGAGGGGTGTTACCTTTCAATCGCTTGTTATAGTGTCACCTTGTCGCAATTGGCATGGCATTTCATTAAAGGGTGTAGATTATGGGCCTTTACCATCCTGTTTCAGTTGCTCCCTCTGCCTTACCGTGTCACAGGAATTGGCATGTTAATTTTCCTTTCAAGAAGAACTGGTATAATTATTTATACAGTGGGGAGAACAAGTATTTGATACACTGCCGATTTTGCAGGTTTTCCTACTTACAAAGCATGTAGAAGTCTGTAATTTTTATCATAGGTACTCTTCAACTGTGAGTGATGGAATCTAAAACAAAAATCCCGAAAATCACATTGTATGATTTTTAAATAATTAATTAGCATTTTATTGCATGACATAAGTATTTGATCACCTACCAACCAGTAAGAATTCCGGCTCTCACAGACCTGTTAGTATTTCTTTAAAAAGCCCTCCAGTTCTCCACTCATTACCTGTATTAACTGCACCTGTTTGAACTCGTTACCTGTAAAAAAGACACCTGTCTACACACTCAATCAAACAGACTCCAACCTCTCCACAATGGCCAAGACCAGAGAGCTGTGTAAGGACATCAGGGATAAAATTGTAGACCTGCACAAGGCTGGGATGGGCTACAGGACAATAGGCAAGCAGCTTGGTGAGAAGGCAACAACTGTTGGCGCAATTATTAGAAAATGGAAGAAGTTCAAGATGACGGTCAATCTCCCTCGGTCTGGGGCACCATGCAAGATCTCACCTCGTGGGGCATCAATGATCATGAGGAAGGTGAGGGATCAGCCCAGAACTACACGGCAGGACCTGGTCAATGACCTGAAGAGAGCTGGGACCACAGTCTCAAAGAAAACCATTAGTAACACAGTACGCCGTCATGGATCAAAATCCTGCAGCGCACGCAAGATCTGGATGATCCAGAGGAGGAATGGGAGAAGGTCATGTGGTCTGATGAGACAAAAATAGAGATTTTTGGTCTAAACTCCACTCGCCGTGTTTGGAGGAAGAAGAAGGATGAGTACAACCCCAAGAACACCATCCCAATCGTGAAGCATGGAGGTGGAAACATCATTCTTTGGGGATGCTTTTCTGCAAAGGGGACAGGACGACTGCACTGTATTGAGGGGAAAATGGATGGGGCCATGTATCGCGAGATCTTGGCCAACAACCTCCTTCCCTCAGTAAGAGCATTGAAGATGGGTCGTGGCTGGGTCTTCCAGCATGACAACGACCCGAAACACACAGCCAGGGCAACTAAGGAGTGGCTCCGTAAGAAGCATCTCAAGGTCCTGGAGTGGCCTAGCCAGTCTCCAGACCTGAACCCAATAGAAAATCTTTGGAGGGAGCTGAAAGTCCGTATTGCCAAGCGACAGCCCTGAAACCTGAAGGATCTGGAGAAGGTCTGTATGGAGGAGTGGGCCAAAATCCCTGCTGCAGTGTGTGCAAACCTGGTCAAGAACTACAGGAAACGTATGATCTCTGTAATTGCAAACAAAGGTTTCTGTACCAAATATTAAGTTCTGCTTTTCTGATGTATCAAATAATTATGTCATGCAATAAAATGCAAATTAATTACTTAAAAATCATACAATGTGATTTTATGGATTTTTGTTTTAGATTCCGTCTCTCACAGTTGAAGAGTACCTATAATAAAAATGACAGACTTCTACATGCTTTGTAAGTGGGAAAACCTGCAAAATCAGCAGTGTATCAAATACTTGTTCTCCCCACTGTATATATATATATATATATATATATATATATAGTTGAAAGTCCTGATATTTAATCCTAGTAATAATTCCCTGTCTTAGGTCAGTTAGGATCACCACTTTATTTTAAGAATGTGAAATGTCAGAATAATAGTAGAGAGAATGATTTATTTCAGCTTTTATTTCTTTCATCACATTCCCAGTGGGTCAGAAGTTTACATACACTCAATTAGTATTTGGTAGCAGTGCCTTTAAATTGTTTAACTTGGGTCAAACGTTTCAGGTAGCCTTCCACAAGCTTCCCACAATAAGTTGGGTGAATTTTGGCCCATTCCTCCTGACAGAACTGGTGTAACTGAGTCAGGTTTGTAGGCCTCCTTGTTCACACACGCTTTTTCAGTTCTGCCCACAAATGTTCTATAGGATTGAGGTCAGGGCTTTGTGATGGCCACTCCAATACCTTGACTTTGTTGTCCTTAAGCCATTTTGCCACAACTCTGGAAGTATGCTTGGGGTCATTGTCCATTTGAGACCAAGCTTTAACTTCCTGACTGATGTCTTGAGATGTTGCTTCAATATATCCACATAACTTTCATCATGATGCCATCTATTTTGTGAAGTGCACCCGTCCCTCCTGCAGCAAAGCACCCCCACAACATGATGCTGACACCCCCGTGCTTCATGTTTGGGATGGTGTTCTTTGGCTTGCAAGCCTCCCCCTTTTTCCTCCAAACATAACGATGGTCATTATGGCCAAACAGTTCTATTTTTGTTTCATCAGACCAGAGGACATTTCTCCAAAAAGTACGATCTTTGTCCCCATGTCAGTTGCAAACCAGTGTTGCTTTTTTATGGCGGTTTTGGAGCAGTGGCTTCTTCCTTGCTGAGCGGCCTTTCAGGTTATGTCAATATAGGACTTGTTTTACTGTGGATATAGATACTTTTGTACAAGGTCCTTTGCTGTTGTTCTGGGATTGATTTGCACTTTTCGCACCAAAGTACATTCATCTCTAGGAGACAACGCGTCTCCTTCCTGAGCAGTATGATGGTTGCGTGGTGTTTATACTTTTGTTTGTATAGATGAACGTGGTACCTTCAGGCATTTGGAAAATGCTCCCAAGGATGAACCAGACTTGTGGAGGTCTACAATTTTTTTTTCTGACGTCTTGCCTGATTTCTTATGGTTTTCCCATGATGTCGAGCAAAGAGGCACTGAGTTTGAAGGTAGGCCTTGAAATACATCCACAGGTACACCTCCAATTGACCCAAATGATGTCAATTAGCCAATCAGATGTTTCTAAAGCCATGACATAATTTTTGGAATTTTCCAAGCTGTTTAAAGGCACAGTCAACTTAGTGTATGTAAACTTCTGACCCACTGGAATTGTGGTATAGTGAATTATAAGTGAAATAATCTGTCTGTTAACAATTGTTGGGAGAATTACTTGTGTCATGCACAAAGTAGATGTCCTAACAGACTTGACAAAACTATAGTTTGTTAACATGAAATCTGTGGAGTGGTTGAAAAATGAGTTTTAATTACTTTGGCATATTGCCAAAGCTTACTTTGGAGATTTACAATGTGAACATAATTAATAATAATAATCAATGTTGTCCAATAAGAAGAAGAGACTTGTTTGGGCCAAGAAATGGACATTAGACCGGTGGAAATTTGTCCTTTGGTCTGGAGTCCAAATTTGAGATGTTTGGTTCCAAACTCAACCAAATTTAGATGGTTTGGGATGAGAAGGACCGCAGTGAAGGAAAAGCAGCCAACAAGTGCTCAGCATATGTGGGAACTTCTAAAAGACTGTTGGAAAAGCATTCCAGGTGAAGCTGGTTAAGAGAATGCCAAGAGTGTGCAAAGCTGTCATCAAGGCAAAGGATGGCTATTTGAAGAATCTCAAATATAAAAAATATTTTGTTTAACACTTTTTTGGTTACTACATGATTCCATATGTGTTATGTCATAGTTTTGATGTCTTCACTTTTATTCTACAATGTAAAAATAGTGCAAATAAAGAAAAACCCTTGAGCTTCAGATGTCTTGAGGCAGTTAAGAAAAGCAGTCAGCAAGACCAAGAAGCGGTAGATATGTTTTGTACACCAGCTGAAAACGCTATTTTTGGTTATGGAAAATATGTCACAGCAGTTTAGATTAAACAATGATTCTCTACACTATACTTGGTTGTTTTGTCACAAATTAGGTGAACTATTAGAATTTAGCAACCAGGAAATGGCAGAGTGATTTCTGCATAGTGCATCTTTCACTAACATTCTTCTCTCTCTCCCCTCTAGTCACCATGACCGACAGGAAGGCTGTCATAAAGAATGCTGACATGTCAGAGGACATGCAGCAGGATGCTGTGGACTGTGCAACTCAGGCCATGGAGAAATACAACATTGAGAAGGACATCGCTGCTTACATCAAGAAGGTAGATAACCAGACAGACATACTTACCTATAACTAGTTGTGTCTGTGCTTCTAAATGTCCTCAGTTATTTTTTTAATTTTTTTCTCAGGAGTTTGACAAGAAGTACAACCCCACGTGGCATTGCATTGTGGGTAGAAACTTTGGCAGCTACGTGACGCATGAAACCAAACACTTCATCTACTTCTACCTGGGCCAGGTGGCCATCCTGCTCTTCAAGTCTGGTTGAGCCCCTACACCCTAACCCCTACCCCTACACCCTAACCCCTACCTCTACACCCTAACCCCTACCTCTACACCCTAACCCCTACCTCTACACCCTAACCCCTACCTCTACACCCTAACCCCTACCTCTACACCCTAACCCCTACCTCTACACCCTAACCCCTACCTCTACACCCTAACCCCTACCTCTACACCCTAACCCTCTACCTCTACACCCTAACCCCTACCTCTACACCCTAACCCCTACCTCTACACCCTAACCCCTACCTCTACACCCTAACCCCTACCTCTACACCCTAACCCCCTAACCCCCTACCTCTACACCCTAACCCCTACCTCTACACCCTAACCTCTACCTCTACACCCTAACCCCTACCTCTACACCCTAACCCCTACCTCTACACCCTAACCCCTACCTCTACACCCTAACCCCTACCTCTACACCCTAACCCCTACCTCTACACCCTAGCCCCCTACCTCTACACCCTAGCCCCCTACCTCTACACCCTAACCCCCTACCTCTACACCCTAACCCCCTACCTCTACACCCTAACCCCTAGCTCTCTCTCCACTAGCTCTCTCTCTTTCCTCCAGCGCTCTCTCTCTCTCTCTCCTCTCTCTCTCTCTCTCTCCTCTCTCTCTCTCTCTCTCTCTCTCCTCTCTCTCTCTCTCTCTCTCTCTCCTCTCTCTCTCTCCTCTCTCTCTCTCCTCTCTCTCTCTCTCTCCTCTCTCTCTCTCCTCTATCTCTCTCTCTCTCTCCTCTCTCTCTCTCTTTCTCTCTCTCTCTCTCTCTCCTCTCTCTCTCTCTCTCTCTCTCCTCTCTCTCTCTCTCTCTCACCCCTCCACCGACAGAGACAGAGGCAGGTGCTGCTCCTCAGCTAGATTGTGAAATACTGATGGCTGAGGACACACTGACTTCAAGAGTTCTAGATGATTCTCCCTTCATGTGTGTGCGGTGCTAAATGGTCTGTCTACATATATGTTGCCGTATAATTAACATGATGGATTGCATCCCTGTCCCTGTACCCTATTCCTTATATAGTGCACTACTTTTGAGCAGGGCCGTAGGGACTAGGGGGCCATTTGGGACACAGGCGATGACTACATGTGTATATTATTCAGTATGATAAACATGCTTCTCATGGCGTTGCCTAAGATTTGTTATTTTTTGCAACGATGTATAAAATGCTTTGACTGTTGCTTCCATGTGGTTCATAAAGAATGGTTGAACACTATTTAAAAGGAACATGGACTAGTGATTTACTGAGGGTGTCATCACTCATAATCAATGTCAAAGATATAGAACACTGATATTGCCTCTGATTGTCTGTGGAGAGAGTCAGATCATCTCTCAGCTCGGAAGAAGTGCCTGGGGTCAAGGATAAGAGCCAGGCAACTCATGACTATAGTTTGGATACATCAAAGCCTTTATCAAGAATTAGAAACCATTTCTGGAGTCTTGATACGACCATGGGATCTTACATCCACCTAGTACCAGGGTTCACATCACGGGAGAGCTCAGGGTCCAATAACAACTGAAATAGGGCCTGCCTACTCTCTCCCTGCCTGTCTCATCGACGTTCCTTAAGGTCAAGCTACTGCTGCTGCTGACTGCTTTTCTTAACTGCCTCAAGACATCTGAAGCTGTGGAAGACTACCAACTATCAACTGACAGATCCCTACATTTGAAAGCGACAGATTCTATATTTAAATATCTTATAATACATATAAAAAGTAACCAGTGCACTGGATGTACATCTGTTAAAACTCTACAAGATTTGATTTAACTAGGCAAGTCAGATTCTTATTTACAATGACGGCCTAGACCAGCCAAACTCAGAACCAGGTTGTCTGTAGTGACTCCTCTAACACTGAGATGTAGGGTCTTAGACCACTGAACCAGGTTGTCTGTAGTGACTCCTCTAGTACTGAGATGCAGTGTCTTAGACCACTGAACCAGGTTGTCTGTAGTGACTCCTCTAACACTGAGATACAGTGTCTTAGACCACTGAACCAGGTTGTCTGTAGTGACTCCTCTAGCACTGAGATGCAGTGTCTTAGACCACTGAACCAGGTTGTCTGTAGTGACTCCTCTAGCACTGAGATACAGTGTCTTAGACCACTGAACCAGGTTGTCTGTAGTGACACCTCTAGTACTGAGATACAGTGTCTTAGACCACTGAACCAGGTTGTCTGTAGTGACACCTCTAGCACTGAGATGCAGTGTCTTAGACCACTGAACCAGGTTGTCTGTAGTGACTCCTCTAGCACTGAGATGCAGTGTCTTAGACCACTGAACCAGGCTGTCTGTAGTGACTCCTCTAGTACTGAGATACAGTGTCTTAGACCACTGAACCAGGTTGTCTGTAGTGACTCCTCTAGTACTGAGATACAGTGTCTTAGACCACTGAACCAGGTTGTCTGTAGTGACTCCTCTAGCACTGAGATGCAGTGTCTTAGACCACTGAACCAGGTTGTCTGTAGTGACTCCTCTAGCACTGAGATACAGTGTCTTAGACCACTGAACCAGGTTGTCTGTAGTGACTCCTCTAGTACTGAGATGCAGTGTCTTAGACCACTGAACCAGGTTGTCTGTAGTGACTCCTCTAGCACTGAGATACAGTGTCTTAGACCACTGAACCAGGTTGTCTGTAGTGACTCCTCTAGCACTGAGATGCACTGTCTTAGACCACTGAACCAGGTTGTCTGTAGTGACTCCTCTAGCACTGAGATGCAGTGTCTTAGACCACTGAACCAGGTTGTCTGTAGTGACTCCTCTAGCACTGAGATACAGTGTCTTAGACCACTGAACCAGGTTGTCTGTAGTGACTCCTCTAGTACTGAGATGCAGTGTCTTAGACCACTGAACCAGGTTGTCTGTAGTGACTCCTCTAGCACTGAGATACAGTGTCTTAGACCACTGAACCAGGTTGTCTGTAGTGACTCCTCTAACACTGAGATGCAGTGTCTTAGACCACTGAACCAGGTTGTCTGTAGTGACTCCTCTAGCACTGAGATACAGTGTCTTAGACCACTGAACCAGGTTGTCTGTAGTGACTCCTCTAGTACTGAGATGCAGTGTCTTAGACCACTGAACCAGGTTGTCTGTAGTGACTCCTCTAGCACTGAGATACAGTGTCTTAGACCACTGAACCAGGTTGTCTGTAGTGACTCCTCTAGCACTGAGATGCACTGTCTTAGACCACTGAACCAGGTTGTCTGTAGTGACTCCTCTAGCACTGAGATGCAGTGTCTTAGACCACTGAACCAGGTTGTCTGTAGTGACTCCTCTAGCACTGAGATACAGTGTCTTAGACCACTGAACCAGGTTGTCTGTAGTGACTCCTCTAGTACTGAGATACAGTGTCTTAGACCACTGAACCAGGTTGTCTGTAGTGACTCCTCTAGTACTGAGATGCAGTGTCTTAGACCACTGAACCAGGTTGTCTGTAGTGACTCCTCTAGCACTGAGATACAGTGTCTTAGACCACTGAACCAGGTTGTCTGTAGTGACTCCTCTAACACTGAGATGCAGTGTCTTAGACCACTGAACCAGGTTGTCTGTAGTGACTCCTCTAGCACTGAGATGCAGTGTCTTAGACCACTGAACCAGGTTGTCTGTAGTGACTCCTCTAGCACTGAGATGCAGTGTCTTAGACCACTGAACCAGGTTGTCTGTAGTGACTCCTCTAGTACTGAGATACAGTGTCTTAGACCACTGAACCAGGTTGTCTGTAGTGACTCCTCTAGCACTGAGATGCAGTGTCTTAGACCACTGAACCAGGTTGTCTGTAGTGACTCCTCTAGCACTGAGATGCAGTGTCTTAGACCACTGAACCAGGTTGTCTGTAGTGACTCCTCTAGTACTGAGATACAGTGTCTTAGACCACTGAACCAGGTTGTCTGTAGTGACTCCTCTAGCACTGAGATGTAGTGTCTTAGACCACTGAACCAGGTTGTCTGTAGTGACTCCTCTAGCACTGAGATGTAGTGTCTTAGACCACTGAACCAGGTTGTCTGTAGTGACTCCTCTAGTACTGAGATACAGTGTCTAAGACCACTGAACCACCTGGGAGCCCTAGATCTGGTGGATTTACTAAAGCCACTTAAAATAGCCTATATAGAACAGCTGTGGGTTTATTTTTCTCCGGGATAAGAAGCGCCACTGCACAGAACAGGAAACTGCCACTCAACCACCTTCACTTTCTTAGAGGAAAAGTACTAATGAAGATAATGTAATGTTTCTCGGCCGTGACTGACCTCACACTCCGTCACAGTAGGTGGCGCTGTAAGCACCTTAAAAGTTGGATGCGATCCGCCAACCCAATCCCAAAGAAGAATAAGGAACCCACGCTTTGACCTCCTGCCAAACCCGGATGTGGCAAAGCAGCAGAGTTCTTCCTGAAAGATGGCTGCCAGAGCAACGTTGCCACCAGGCTCTAGTCCTCCGACGTCTCACTGCCCCGCCGGTATTAAAGATGTTCTGTCGGTAAGTCTGTCACCAGATGCGGTGCCGTTCACCCCGCTGGTTCCGGAGGCCCGGGAGGAGATGGGTTCCGTGGGTTCCGTGGCGGCGCAGTTCTCCCACTACACATCCAGGCTCTGCTCTCTGCGAGCCGGAGACCCAGCCAGCCTGAAAACACAAGTGAACCTGCTGTTCGACCAGCTGATATCTGAGACCTACAGCCCTGACCACAACATACCAGCTGAGGTACAGTCTCTAAGGACGTCGAACCTTTAAGTTAGACATGTGGAGATCAAGAATATTAACTGTTACCAGTGATCAGGCATCAATGAATGACTATCATAGGCCTAACTACTGTGCTTTTGGAGAGTTGAAATTCCTTGAAATTGATAATTTACTCATGTACCTTGTGTTTGGAGTTGTTTATCTAAAGCCCGAGGCAACGTTTTTCTGTCCTTACTGGGTTTTTATTTTTATTATTTTTATTTCACCTTTATTTAACCAGGTAGGTTTTATTTCACCTTTATTTAACCAGGTAGGTTTTATTTCACCTTTATTTAACCAGGTAGGTTTTATTTCACCTTTATTTAACCAGGTAGGTTTTATTTCACCTTTATTTAACCAGGTAGGTTTTATTCCACCTTTATTTAACCAGGTAGGTTTTATTTCACCTTTATTTAACCAGGTAGGTTTTATTTCACCTTTATTTAACCAGGTAGGCCAGTTGAGAACAAGTTCACATTTACAACTGTGACCTGGCCAAGACAAAGCAAAGCAGTGCGACAAAAACAACAGAGTTACACAGTAAACAAACGTACAGTTTTAACATGAACAACTTTCAATACCTTTGCCTAACCTATTTGATTTAACCAAATATGTTTGGCATTCATTACTCAGCATTACAGGATCGATGCAGTTTGGTGTAACGCAGAGAATATTCCACCAACCTTGGAGGTACTAGTTCTCTTTTTCTGGATTCGGCCAAACGTGTATTTTTTCAGATGTCCAGTTCCACCTGAGAGCGGTTTCATAATGTGACAGAGATAAAAACCTCAAAAAAAGATGCAACAACTAGGATTGTGGCTTTGGCTTCTGGACAACGTTGATATAAGAACCAATATAACAGGAGAGAAATGGCATAGCGTTGGTTTTAGGCCTAGCTGATTTATTAAGTTGCGGCTGTCAGTGAAAAGCATCTAAATTATGTGAAGATAATGTCTTAAGTATAATTTAAAAGGTTGAGACCAGAAGAAGGGGATGGGTGAGTGGTGAGATACAGGCTAGTCTCTCCAGAATGGCTCAGCTGTCTCACGCCAGGTCTCTCCAGAATGGCTCAGCTGTCTCACGCCAGATCTCTCCAGAATGGCTCAGCTGTCTCACGCCAAGTCTCTCCAGAATGGCTCAGCTGTCTCACGCCAGGTCTCTCCAGAATGGCTCAGCTGTCTCACGCCAAGTCTCTCCAGAATGGCTCAGCTGTCTCACGCCAAGTCTCTCCAGAATGGCTCAGCTGTCTCACGCCAAGTCTCTCCAGAATGGCTCAGCTGTCTCATTCATTGTGTGAATTGTTTGTCCTTCATATGTTTTAATCAGTTCCCCATCACATACGTCACCACTAGTCAGTCTACTGTTAATCCCCGTCATTTGGTTACATTAATTTCTGTTAATGCATGTATTAATTACCGTCATTTACCGCTGTCATTCTCGTAGTGGAAACGTTGTTGGCAGAGTTCACAACCTGCTACACTGAACTCCCTGTTAACCCACGACTGTTTGGCCAAGCATGACTCCAACACCATCATTAAGTTTGCTGATGACACAACAGTGGTAGGCCTGATCACCGACAACGATGAGACAGCCTATAGGGAGGAGATCAGAGACCTGGCCGTGTGTTGCCAGGACAACAACCTCTCCATACAACGATGAGACAGCCTATAGGGAGGAGATCAGAGACCTGGCCGTGTGTTGCCAGGACAACAACCTCTCCATACAACGATGAGACAGCCTATAGGGAGGAGATCAGAGACCTGGCCGTGTGTTGCCAGGACAACAACCTCTCCATACAACGATGAGACAGCCTATAGGGAGGAGATCAGAGACCTGGCCGTGTGTTGCCAGGACAACAACCTCTCCATACAACGATGAGACAGCCTATAGGGAGGAGATCAGAGACCTGGCCGTGTGTTGCCAGGACAACAACCTCTCCCTCAATGTGATCAAGACAAAGGACATGATCGTGGACTACAGGAAAAGGCGGGTTGAACACGCCCCCATTAACATCAACGGGGCTGTGGTGGAGCGTGTCGAGAGTTTCAAGTTCCTTGGTGTCCACATCACCAACGAACTATCATGGTCCAAACACACCAACACAGTCGTGAAGAGGGCACGTCAAAGCCTTTTCCCCCTCAGGAGACTGAAAAGATTTGGCATGGGTCCTCAGATCCTCAAAGGTCTTCAGCTGCACCATTGAGAGCATCTTGACTGGCTGCATCACCGCCTGGTACGGCAACTGCTTGGCATCCGACTGCAAGGCACTACAGATGGTAGTGTGTACAGCCCAGTACATCACTGAGGCCAAGCTTCCTGTCAGAGGAAGGCCCTAACAATTGTCAGACTCCAGCCACCCAAGTCATGGACATTGACACATTGACTCCGTACCGGTACCCCCTGTATATAGCCTCATTACTAACCTGTACCCTCCCTGCACATTGACTCCGTACCGGTACCCCCTGTATATAGCCTCATTACTAACCTGTACCCTCCCTGCACATTGACTCCGTACCGGTACCCCCTGTATACAGCCTCATTACTAACCTGTACCCTCCCTGCACATTGACTCCGTACCGGTACCCCCTGTATACAGCCTCATTACTAACCTGTACCCTCCCTGCACATTGACAAAATCCGGCAACTGCCCTTTTATGCATCGGCTGAAAGTTGATTGCATTGGATTTGGAACCGGGCTGCCTCCCGGGATGGAGCCATGTGCCCAGTTCAAAGCCTGCGGTGAAGTCTGCTCAAAACAAAAGTGATGTAATTAAGCACGTGTAGTAATTGGTAGGATTCCATTTTTTCCTTTTGTTAACACTTTGTCTGACTTCCCAATGGAAGAATTTCCTAACTATTTTAACATTTATTTATTTTTTATGGGAAAGAGATGAATGTTTCTGCACCACGTTGCCTTGTTGACAAAATGACTGAGTGGAACAGATTACTGTAGATCTGAGAATGATGCTCCTCCCTCCCAGATTACTGTAGATCTGAGAATGATGCTCCTCCCTCCCAGATTACTGTAGATCTGAGAATGATGCTCCTCCCTCCCAGATTACTGTAGATCTGAGAATGATGCTCCTCCCTCCCAGATTACTGTAGATCTGAGAATGATGCTCCTCCCTCCCAGATTACTGTAGATCTGAGAATGATGCTCCTCCCTCCCAGATTACTGTAGATCTGAGAATGATGCTCCTCCCTCCCAGATTACTGTAGATCTGAGAATGATGCTCCTCCCTCCCAGATTACTGTAGATCTGAGAATGATGCTCCTCCCTCCCAGATTACTGTAGATCTGAGAATGATGCTCCTCCCTCCCAGATTACTGTAGATCTGAGAATGATGCTCCTCCCTCCCAGATTACTGTAGATCTGAGAATGATGCTCCTCCCTCCAGATTACTGTAGATCTGAGAATGATGCTCCTCCCTCCCAGATTACTGTAGATCTGAGAATGATGCTCCTCCCTCCCAGATTACTGTAGATCTGAGAATGATGCTCCTCCCTCCCAGATTACTGTAGATCTGAGAATGATGCTCCTCCCTCCCAGATTACTGTAGATCTGAGAATGATGCTCCTCCCTCCAGATTACTGTAGATCTGAGAATGATGCTCCTCCCTCCCAGATTACTGTAGATCTGAGAATGATGCTCCTCCCTCCCAGATTACTGTAGATCTGAGAATGATGCTCCTCCCTCCCAGATTACTGTAGATCTGAGAATGATGCTCCTCCCTCCCAGATTACTGTAGATCTGAGAATGATGCTCCTCCCTCCCAGATTACTGTAGATCTGAGAATGATGCTCCTCCCTCCCAGATTACTGTAGATCTGAGAATGATGCTCCTCCCTCCCAGATTACTGTAGATCTGAGAATGATGCTCCTCCCTCCCAGATTACTGTAGATCTGAGAATGATGCTCCTCCCTCCCAGATTACTGTAGATCTGAGAATGATGCTCCTCCCTCCCAGATTACTGTAGATCTGAGAATGATGCTCCTCCCTCCCAGATTACTGTAGATCTGAGAATGATGCTCCTCCCTCCCAGATTACTGTAGATCTGAGAATGATGCTCCTCCCTCCAGATTACTGTAGATCTGAGAATGATGCTCCTCCCTCCCAGATTACTGTAGATCTGAGAATGATGCTCCTCCCTCCCAGATTACTGTAGATCTGAGAATGATGCTCCTCCCTCCCAGATTACTGTAGATCTGAGAATGATGCTCCTCCCTCCCAGATTACTGTAGATCTGAGAATGATGCTCCTCCCTCCAGATTACTGTAGATCTGAGAATGATGCTCCTCCCTCCCAGATTACTGTAGATCTGAGAATGATGCTCCTCCCTCCCAGATTACTGTAGATCTGAGAATGATGCTCCTCCCTCCCAGATTACTGTAGATCTGAGAATGATGCTCCTCCCTCCCAGATTACTGTAGATCTGAGAATGATGCTCCTCCCTCCCAGATTACTGTAGATCTGAGAATGATGCTCCTCCCTCCCAGATTACTGTAGATCTGAGAATGATGCTCCTCCCTCCCAGATTACTGTAGATCTGAGAATGATGCTCCTCCCTCCCAGATTACTGTAGATCTGAGAATGATGCTCCTCCCTCCCAGATTACTGTAGATCTGAGAATGATGCTCCTCCCTCCCAGATTACTGTAGATCTGAGAATGATGCTCCTCCCTCCCAGATTACTGTAGATCTGAGAATGATGCTCCTCCCTCCCAGATTACTGTAGATCTGAGAATGATGCTCCTCCCTCCCAGATTACTGTAGATCTGAGAATGATGCTCCTCCCTCCCAGATTACTGTAGATCTGAGAATGATGCTCCTCCCTCCCAGATTACTGTAGATCTGAGAATGATGCTCCTCCCTCCCAGATTACTGTAGATCTGAGAATGATGCTCCTCCCTCCCAGATTACTGTAGATCTGAGAATGATGCTCCTCCCTCCCAGATTACTGTAGATCTGAGAATGATGCTCCTCCCTCCCAGATTACTGTAGATCTGAGAATGATGCTCCTCCCTCCCAGATTACTGTAGATCTGAGAATGATGCTCCTCCCTCCCAGATTACTGTAGATCTGAGAATGATGCTCCTCCCTCCCAGATTACTGTAGATCTGAGAATGATGCTCCTCCCTCCCAGATTACTGTAGATCTGAGAATGATGCTCCTCCCTCCCAGATTACTGTAGATCTGAGAATGATGCTCCTCCCTCCCAGATTACTGTAGATCTGAGAATGATGCTCCTCCCTCCCAGATTACTGTAGATCTGAGAATGATGCTCCTCCCTCCCAGATTACTGTAGATCTGAGAATGATGCTCCTCCCTCCCAGATTACTGTAGATCTGAGAATGATGCTCCTCCCTCCCAGATTACTGTAGATCTGAGAATGATGCTCCTCCCTCCAGATTACTGTAGATCTGAGAATGATGCTCCTCCCTCCCAGATTACTGTAGATCTGAGAATGATGCTCCTCCCTCCCAGATTACTGTAGATCTGAGAATGATGCTCCTCCCTCCCAGATTACTGTAGATCTGAGAATGATGCTCCTCCCTCCCAGATTACTGTAGATCTGAGAATGATGCTCCTCCCTCCAGATTACTGTAGATCTGAGAATGATGCTCCTCCCTCCCAGATTACTGTAGATCTGAGAATGATGCTCCTCCCTCCCAGATTACTGTAGATCTGAGAATGATGCTCCTCCCTCCCAGATTACTGTAGATCTGAGAATGATGCTCCTCCCTCCCAGATTACTGTAGATCTGAGAATGATGCTCCTCCCTCCCAGATTACTGTAGATCTGAGAATGATGCTCCTCCCTCCCAGATTACTGTAGATCTGAGAATGATGCTCCTCCCTCCCAGATTACTGTAGATCTGAGAATGATGCTCCTCCCTCCCAGATTACTGTAGATCTGAGAATGATGCTCCTCCCTCCCAGATTACTGTAGATCTGAGAATGATGCTCCTCCCTCCCAGATTACTGTAGATCTGAGAATGATGCTCCTCCCTCCCAGATTACTGTAGATCTGAGAATGATGCTCCTCCCTCCCAGATTACTGTAGATCTGAGAATGATGCTCCTCCCTCCCAGATTACTGTAGATCTGAGAATGATGCTCCTCCCTCCCAGATTACTGTAGATCTGAGAATGATGCTCCTCCCTCCCAGATTACTGTAGATCTGAGAATGATGCTCCTCCCTCCCAGATTACTGTAGATCTGAGAATGATGCTCCTCCCTCCCAGATTACTGTAGATCTGAGAATGATGCTCCTCCCTCCCAGATTACTGTAGATCTGAGAATGATGCTCCTCCCTCCCAGATTACTGTAGATCTGAGAATGATGCTCCTCCCTCCCAGATTACTGTAGATCTGAGAATGATGCTCCTCCCTCCCAGATTACTGTAGATCTGAGAATGATGCTCCTCCCTCCCAGATTACTGTAGATCTGAGAATGATGCTCCTCCCTCCCAGATTACTGTAGATCTGAGAATGATGCTCCTCCCTCCCAGATTACTGTAGATCTGAGAATGATGCTCCTCCCTCCCAGATTACTGTAGATCTGAGAATGATGCTCCTCCCTCCCAGATTACTGTAGATCTGAGAATGATGCTCCTCCCTCCCAGATTACTGTAGATCTGAGAATGATGCTCCTCCCTCCCAGATTACTGTAGATCTGAGAATGATGCTCCTCCCTCCCAGATTACTGTAGATCTGAGAATGATGCTCCTCCCTCCCAGATTACTGTAGATCTGAGAATGATGCTCCTCCCTCCCAGATTACTGTAGATCTGAGAATGATGCTCCTCCCTCCCAGATTACTGTAGATCTGAGAATGATGCTCCTCCCTCCCAGATTACTGTAGATCTGAGAATGATGCTCCTCCCTCCCAGATTACTGTAGATCTGAGAATGATGCTCCTCCCTCCCAGATTACTGTAGATCTGAGAATGATGCTCCTCCCTCCCAGATTACTGTAGATCTGAGAATGATGCTCCTCCCTCCAGATTACTGTAGATCTGAGAATGATGCTCCTCCCTCCCAGATTACTGTAGATCTGAGAATGATGCTCCTCCCTCCCAGATTACTGTAGATCTGAGAATGATGCTCCTCCCTCCCAGATTACTGTAGATCTGAGAATGATGCTCCTCCCTCCCAGATTACTGTAGATCTGAGAATGATGCTCCTCCCTCCCAGATTACTGTAGATCTGAGAATGATGCTCCTCCCTCCCAGATTACTGTAGATCTGAGAATGATGCTCCTCCCTCCCAGATTACTGTAGATCTGAGAATGATGCTCCTCCCTCCCAGATTACTGTAGATCTGAGAATGATGCTCCTCCCTCCCAGATTACTGTAGATCTGAGAATGATGCTCCTCCCTCCCAGATTACTGTAGATCTGAGAATGATGCTCCTCCCTCCCAGATTACTGTAGATCTGAGAATGATGCTCCTCCCTACAGAGCTATCTATCACTTCTAAACCCACCTGTCTGGACATGCTCCTCCCTACAGAGCTATCTATCACTTCTAAACCCACCTGTCTGGACATGCTCCTCCCTACAGAGCTATCTATCACTTCTAAACCCACCTGTCTGGACATGCTCCTCCCTACAGAGCTATCTATCACTTCTAAACCCACCTGTCTGGACATGCTCCTCCCTACAGAGCTATCTATCACTTCTAAACCCACCTGTCTGGACATGCTCCTCCCTACAGAGCTATCTATCACTTCTAAACCCACCTGTCTCAATCAGTGAGAGACGTTGTGAAATGGAGAACATGGTGGTGTACACATTGTTAGATTACTTCATGGAGTGAAATTTTTTATTTATTTTCATAACGGAGCATTTTCTAAATTCAAAAGCGCCTCCTGCAACTGGACACATACATTTTAAAAGATACATATTTGGCCGAATCGAGAACGAAGATGGTATCGCCAATACCTAGTAAATTGAAAAATCTCTGCTGACGTTTTGTATACATAAACCATCAATGATACCAAACATCACATTATCTGGTGTAACAAATTTGTAGCTAATATGTACCATGTGCATTTACATAGAAAAAAAACGACATGTCCCTTGTCTGTCACAAATGTTGAATAAAATGTGTGTTTGAACTTCCTTAAACTACTATTGTCCGCGGTGTTGGTCCTTCAGCTGGTCGAAATTTGAGACAAAATATCCATAGGAAAGTATTATTTAACTGACTTCAAAACGCGGGTCTGTGTGCGTCTGGCAATCAATGTGTTTTTGCTCCTGACTGAAGGCACGAGCACAAGACGTAATGACATGCATGGATGCATGCATACTAACAGGTGTTTGCATGGATGGATGCATACTAACAGGTGTTTGCATGGATGGATGGATGGATGGATGCATACTAACAGGTGTTTGCATGGATGGATGGATGCATGCATACTAACAGGTGTTTGCATGGATGGATGGATGCATGCATACTAACAGGTGTTTGCATGGATGCATGCATACTATCAAATCAAATGTATTTATAAATCCCTTTTTACATCAGCCGATGTCAGAAGGTGCTATACAGAAACCCAGCCTAAAACCCCAAACAGCAAGCAATGCAGATGTAGAAGCACGGTGGCTAGGAACAACTCCCTAGAAAGGCAGGAACCTAGGAAGAAACCTATAGAGGAACCAGGCTCTGAGGGGTGGCTAGTCCTCTTCTGGCTGTGCCGGGTGGAGATTAGAACAATTCATGGCCATTAAGGCCAGTTCTTTCTCCAAGATGTTCAAATGTTAGATGACCAGCAGGGTCAAATAATAATCATAGTGGTTGTAGAGGTTGCAACAGGTAAATACATCAGGAGTGAATGTCACTTGGCTTTTCAGTGCAATAGAGCGCAGGTGCGGTAGAGAGAGAGAGATGAAAACAGCAGGTCTGGGACAAGGTGGCACGTCCAATGAACAGGTCAGGGTTCCATAACCGCAGGCAGAAGAGTTGAAATCGGTGCAGCAGCATGACCAGGTGGACTGGGGACAGCTAGGAGTCATCAGGGCAGGTGGTCCTGAAGCATGGTCCTCTGGGTAGGCTCAGGTCCTCTGGGAGAGGAGGTAGAGTGGGAGAGAGAGAGAATTAGAGGGAGCATACTTAAATTCACACAAGACACTGGATAATAACATCAGATTTAACAAACTGACCCTAGCCCCCCGGCACATAGACTATTGCAGGTGTTTACATGGTTTTGCACATGTGCCAGGTGATCGGAGTTTCAACTCTCAAATCTAGAGCATTTTAAATATAAACTGAATAAAAATTGTGGCTTGTAAGGAACATGTCCAGTATTCTGCAGTGCTTTATTTGACTGTATACCAATAATTGTTCAGTCTGATTTGTTACACAAGTAGCAAAGCATCTGTTGGCTGTAATAGTGGTCATTTCTGTCTCTTATCTAATTTGAAAGGAAATGACTGGTATGAGACATAATTGATGTATTATGATGGAGCTCCCTGTAGGCCACGCCTCCATCAATCCCATGCTTTTATATTTGTAGGAAGTTTTAAACAAGTGTACATTTCAGGAGAAAGGAGATTTTATTGGGACGCACGCCTTCTGCTGACTGGTTGTATGTGGTTGTCTGTTGACAGGAAGTCTGCACGCTGCTCGTCCACGTGACCCGCCTGGTTCCTCTCAGCCAGGAGCACCTGGTTATCAAGCTATGTCAGCTCACACACCACCTTCTCAACCAGCTACAGGTACCATACACACACACCACCTCCTCAACCAGCTACAGGTACCATACACACACACACCACCTCCTCAACCAGCTACAGGTACCCCACACACACACCACCTCCTCAACCAGCTACAGGTACCATACACACACACCACCTCCTCAACCAGCTACAGGTACCATACACACACACACCACCTCCTCAACCAGCTACAGGTACCATACACACACACCACCTCCTCAACCAGCTACAGGTACCATACACACACACCACCTCCTCAACCAGCTACAGGTACCATACACACACACACCACCTCCTCAACCAGCTACAGGTACCATACACACACACCACCTCCTCAACCAGCTACAGGTACCATACACACACACACCACCTTCTCAACCAGCTACAGGTACCATACACACACACACACCACCTCCTCAACCAACTACAGGTACCATACACACACACACCACCTCCTCAACCAGCTACAGGTACCATACACACACACACACACACACCACCTCCTCAACCAGCTACAGGTACCATACACACACACACACACACACCACCTCCTCAACCAGCTACAGGTACCATACACACACACACCACCTCCTCAACCAGCTACAGGTACCATACACACACACACCACCTCCTCAACCAGCTACAGGTACCATACACACACACACCACCTCCTCAACCAGCTACAGGTACCATACACACACACACCACCTCCTCAACCAGCTACAGGTACCATACACACACACACCACCTCCTCAACCAGCTACAGGTACCATACACACACACCACCTCCTCAACCAGCTACAGGTACCATACACACACACCACCTCCTCAACCAGCTACAGGTACCATACACACACACACCACCTCCTCAACCAGCTACAGGTACCATACACACACACCACCTTCTCAACCAGCTACAGGTACCATACACACACACACCACCTCCTCAACCAGCTACAGGTACCATACACACACACCACCTCCTCAACCAGCTACAGGTACCATACACACACACCACCTCCTCAACCAGCTACAGGTACCATACACACACACACCACCTCCTCAACCAGCTACAGGTACCATACACACACACACCACCTCCTCAACCAGCTACAGGTACCATACACACACACCACCTCCTCAACCAGCTACAGGTACCATACACACACACACACACCACCTCCTCAACCAGCTACAGGTACCATACACACACACACCACCTCCTCAACCAGCTACAGGTACCCCACACACACACCACCTCCTCAACCAGCTACAGGTACCATACACACACACACCACCTCCTCAACCAGCTACAGGTACCATACACACACACACCACCTCCTCAACCAGCTACAGGTACCATACACACACACTCCACTTCCTCAACCAGCTACAGGTACCATACACACACACACCACTTCCTCAACCAGCTACAGGTACCATACACACACACCACCTCCTCAACCAGCTACAGGTACCATACACACACACCACCTCCTCAACCAGCTACAGGTACCATACACACACACACCACCTCCTCAACCAGCTACAGGTACCATACACACACACACCACCTCCTCAACCAGCTACAGGTACCATACACACACACACCACCTCCTCAACCAGCTACAGGTACCCCACACACACACCACCTCCTCAACCAGCTACAGGTACCATACACACACACCACCTCCTCAACCAGCTACAGGTACCATACACACACACACCACCTCCTCAACCAGCTACAGGTACCATACACACACACACCACCTCCTCAACCAGCTACAGGTACCATACACACACACACCACCTCCTCAACCAGCTACAGGTACCATACACACACACACACCACCTCCTCAACCAGCTACAGGTACCACACACACACACCACCTCCTCACCCAGCTACAGGTACCATACACACACACACACACACACCACCTCCTCAACCAGCTACAGGTAACCCACACACACACACACACACCACCTCCTCAACCAGCTACAGGTACCCCACACACACACCACCTCCTCACCCAGCTACAGGTACCATACACACACACACACACACACCACCTCCTCAACCAGCTACAGGTAACCCACACACACACACACACACCACCTCCTCAACCAGCTACAGGTACCCCACACACACACACACACACCACCTCCTCAACCAGCTACAGGTACCCCACACACACACACACCACCTCCTCAACCAGCTACAGGTACCACACACACACACCACCTCCTCAACCAGCTACAGGTACCACACACACACACACACACACACCACCTCCTCAACCAGCTACAGGTACCCCACACACACACACACACCACCTCCTCAACCAGCTACAGGTACCACACACACACACACACACACACCACCTCCTCAACCAGCTACAGGTACCATACACACACACTCCACCTCCTCAACCAGCTACAGGTACCATACACACACACTCCACCTCCTCAACCAGCTACAGGTACCCCACACACATACACACACACTCCACCTCCTCAACCAGCTACAGGTACCCCACACACACACACACACACACCACCTCCTCAACCAGCTACAGGTACCATACACACACACCACCTCCTCAACCAGCTACAGGTACCATACACACACACCACCTCCTCAACCAGCTACAGGTACCATACACACACACACCACCTCCTCAACCAGCTACAGGTACCATACACACACACACCACCTCCTCAACCAGCTACAGGTACCATACACACACACACCACCTCCTCAACCAGCTACAGGTACCATACACACACACACCACCTCCTCAACCAGCTACAGGTACCATACACACACACACCACCTCCTCAACCAGCTACAGGTACCATACACACACACCACCTCCTCAACCAGCTACAGGTACCATACACACACACCACCTCCTCAACCAGCTACAGGTACCACACACACACACCACCTCCTCAACCAGCTACAGGTACCCCACACACACACACACCACCTCCTCAACCAGCTACAGGTACCACACACACACACACACACACACCACCTCCTCAACCAGCTACAGGTACCACACACACACACACCACCTCCTCAACCAGCTACAGGTACCATACACACACACCACCTCCTCAACCAGCTACAGGTACCATACACACACACTCCACCTCCTCAACCAGCTACAGGTACCATACACACACACTCCACCTCCTCAACCAGCTACAGGTACCATACACACACACTCCACCTCCTCAACCAGCTACAGGTACCCCACACACACACACCACCTCCTCAACCAGCTACAGGTACCATACACACACACACACACACACACCACCTCCTCAACCAGCTACAGGTACCATACACACACACCACCTCCTCAACCAGCTACAGGTACCATACACACACACTCCACCTCCTCAACCAGCTACAGGTACCATACACACACACACCACCTCCTCAACCAGCTACAGGTACCATACACCCCTCCTCTCTGTAACCTGATGTGTGTGTGTGTGTGTGTGTAGGTCATAGTGGACGAGCAGACTCTGGATGTGTGTGTGTGTTATGTGATCCGTGCGCTGGGTGTGTGTAGCCCCTGGACTCACAGTGAGGTGCTGCAGGCTCTATCTACTCTCATCTATGGAAATGGACCTCGCTGCAACCGGGTAGGTGGAGAGGGCTGGAGTGAGGACGAGGGGGGTGAGGGGGGTGTGAGGGCAGGGTGTGTGATGTGACGTGACAAGGCTAGGTGTGTGTGAGGGGGGTGTGAGGGCAGGGTGTCTGTGTGACGTGACAAGGCTAGGTGTGTGTGAGGGGGGTGTGAGGGCAGGGTGTCTGTGTGACGTGACAAGGCTAGGTGTGTGTGAGGGGGGTGTGAGGGCAGGGTGTCTGTGTGACGTGACAAGGCTAGGTGTGTGTGAGGGGGGTGTGAGGGCAGGGTGTGTGATGTGACGTGACAAGGCTAGGTGTGTGTGAGGGGGGTGTGAGGGCAGGGTGTGTGATGTGACGTGACAAGGCTAGGTGTGTGTGAGGGGGGTGTGAGGGGGGGTGTGAGGGCAGGGTGTGTGTGTGACGTGACAAGGCTAGGTGTGTGTGAGGGGGGTGTGTGACATGTTCTCGCTGTGTTGCAGCACCTGAGTGAGTTGCTAGGTGATGGTGGAGTCCTGCGTCTCTATAGCGACCCGTCTCAGCCAGACATGGAGCTGCGCCGTGCTGCTCTTACCTGTATGGCTAACCTCTGTCTGGGGTAGGACCCACACCACACCCCACCCCACCACACCAGACCCAACCAGACCCCACCATACCCAACCATACTACACCACACCATACCATTCCATACCCAACCATACTACACCACACCATACCATTCCATACCCAACCATACTACACCACACCATACCATTCCATACCCCACCACACCAGACCCCACCACACCAGACCCCACCACACCAGACCCCACCACACCACACCAGACCCCACCACACCAGACCCCACCACACCACACCAGACCCCACCACACCAGACCCCACCACACCAGACCCCACCACACCAGACCCCACCCCACCATACCCAACCATACTACACCACACCATACCATTCCATACCCAACCATACTACACCAGACCCCACCACACCAAACCCCACCCCACCAGACCATACCCCACCACACCAGACCCCACCACACCACACCCCACCAGACCCCACCACACCCCACCAGACCATACCACACCAGACCCCACCATACCCCACCAGACCCCACCCCAACAGACCAGACCCCACCCCAACAGACCAGACCCCACCCCAACAGACCAGACCCCACCACAACACCAGACCCCACCACACCAGACCCCACCACAACAGACCAGACCCCACCACAACACCATACCCCACCACACCAGACCCCACCACAACACCATACCCCACCATACCACACCAAACCCCACCCCACCAGACCCCACCAGACCCCACCCCACCATACCCCACCAGACCCCACCCCACCAGACCAGACCATACCACACCAGACCAGACCCCACCACACCAAACCCCACCCCACCAGACCCCACCCCACCAGACCCCACCCCACCAGACCCCACCACACCAAACCCCACCCCACCAGACCCCACCAGACCCCACCCCACCAGACCATACCCCACCAGACCCCACCAGACCCCACCCCACCAGACCAGACCCCACCACACCAAACCCCACCCCACCAGACCCCACCCCACCAGACCATACCACACCAGACCCCACCACACCATACCCCACCCCACCAGACCATACCCCACCAGACCCCACCCCACCAGACCCCACCCCACCAGACCATACCACACCAGACCATACCACACCAGACCCCACCCCACCAGACCCCACCCCACCAGACCCCACCCCACCAGACCCCACCCCACCAGACCCCACCCCACCAGACCCCACCCCACCAGACCCCACCCCACCAGACCATACCCCACCAGACCCCACCCCACCAGACCATACCACACCATACCCCACCAGACCCCACCCCACCAGACCCCACCCCACCAGACCCCACCCCACCAGACCCCACCCCACCAGACCATACCCCACCAGACCAGACCCCACCCCACCAGACCCCACCCCACCAGACCCCACCCCACCAGACCCCACCCCACCAGACCCCACCCCACCAGACCATACCCCACCCCACCAGACCCCACCCCACCAGACCCCACCCCACCAGACCCCACCCCACCAGACCCCACCCCACCAGACCCCACCACACCAGACCCCACCCCACCAGACCATACCCCACCAGACCCCACCCCACCAGACCCCACCAGACCATACCCCACCAGACCCCACCCCACCAGACCCCACCCCACCAGACCCCACCAGACCCCACCCCACCAGACCATACCCCACCAGACCCCACCCCACCAGACCATACCACAAAAATACCATACCACTCTATTCATATCAATCTGTTTGAGGTTCACTGTTTTGACTGTCTAAGTGTGTGTGTGTGTGTGTGTGTGTGTGTGTGTGTGTGTGTGTGTGTGTGTGTGGGTAGTGTTCCAGGACAGCTGTCACTAGAAGACCCATACAGGAGTCTGTGTTTCAGAGTCTTCCTGCATACGCTCCAGTCACCCAAACCCCCCGACGCTGAAGAACTGCTCTACTGCACGGTACGCACAGACACCATACTAGGTTTTAATAGCTGGAACCGGGTTACTGAGATTTACAGAGACTTCCCCCCCCAAACCCCCTCTCCCAACTAGGAGATACCAAGTTGGAGCCAAATCTCATAGCCTTCATATGCTTGAAAAGTTTCTACACTTGACAACAATATAAACGCAACATGTAAAGTGTTATGAGCTCAAATAAAAGATCCCAGAAATGTTCCATACGCACAAAAAGCGTATTATTCTGAAGCTCATCTGCGTGCTCATCGTCCTCACCATGGTCTTGACCAGACTGCAGTGTCGTAACCGACTTCAGTGGGCAAATGCTAATTTG
Source organism: Thymallus thymallus (assembly GCA_023634145.1). NCBI lineage: Eukaryota > Metazoa > Chordata > Actinopteri > Salmoniformes > Salmonidae > Thymallus > Thymallus thymallus. The sequence continues at coordinate 43,775,128 of CM042391.1, read as the reverse complement.
CGATGGCCACTGGCACACTGGAGAAGTGTGTGCTTCACGAATGAATCTCGATTTCAACTGTACCGGGCAGACGGCGTCATGTGGGCGAGCGCCCCATGGTGGGGTTATGGTATGGGCAGGCATAAGCTACGGACAATGAACACAATTGCATTTAATTGATGGCAAATTGAATGTACTGAGATACAGTTGAAGTCAGAAGTTTACATCCACTTAGATTGAAGTCATTAAAACTCATTTTTCAACCACTCCACAGATTTCATGTTAACAAACTATAGTTTTGGCAAGTCGGTTAGGACATCTACTTTGTGCATGACACAAGTAATTCTTCCAACAATTGTTTACAGACAGATTATTTCACTTATAATTCACTATATCACAATTCCAGTGGGTCAGAAGTTTACATACACTAAGTTGACTGTGCCTTTAAACAGCTTGGAAAATTCCAGAAAATTATATCATGGCTTTAGAAGCTTCTGATAGGCTAATTGACATCATTTGAGTCAATTGGAGGTGTACCTGTGGATGTATTTCAAGGCCTACCTTCAAACTCAGTGCCTCTTTGCTCGACATCATGGGACAATCTAAAGAAATCAGCCAAGACCTCAGAAAAAGGGTGAGGCTTGCAAGCCGAAGAACACCAGGGAGCAGTGAAGGGGTTATGGTAGGTGATCCAGGGAGCAGTGAAGGGGTTATGGTTCCATTAACTGTGTTTGTGTAGGTGATCCAGGGAGCAGTGAAGGGCCTCCAGTCCTACCTCTGTGGAGGGAAGTGGAGGTTTGGAGGCCAGGAGGAACTGGGAGCTCTACTGGCAGTTCTCAAGGTACACGTCTACTGTACATACAGTGGTGTCCAAAATTAACACTGGATCAAATAAATCATACAAATTCTGAGATATATTGGTAGATTATTTTGTGTCAAATTAAATTTTATACTGATACAATTCCTCAGAGTTTCCTCAGAAGATTTTATCCAAGCTGGGGTCGAATCCCCTGTTCAATGCTCCAGCACCCTCCCCTGGAGAGGAGAACAGCACTCAGCCTTTTTCCTAAATGTTTTATGAGATTGGAGAACACATTGGGAGGGATCTTAGACCATTCCTCCATACAGAATCTTTCCAGATCCTTCATTTGCTCTTACAGACTGACCTGTTGTTGGCCAATGTTTTTCTGGAGACTGAGATCACCATGTTTTACAGCAGGTAGGAGGTTATTTTCTGCGTACGCATCCTTTCATTTCATCTGACCAGCCCGCCCTGGGGGTGTCGCTCGTCATGGAGAAGGAGAGGGCCTTCAAGGACAACGGAGTATTTAACACGGGGGGGTAACGGAGTATTTAACACGGGGGGGTAACGGAGTATTTAACACGGGGGGGTAACGGAGTATTTAACACGGGGGGTAACGGAGTATTTAACACGGGGGGGTAACGGAGTATTTAACACAGGGGGGTAACGGAGTATTGAACACGGGAGGGCACTGTAGTATTTAACACGGAGGGCACTGTAGTATTTAACACGGGAGGGCACTGTAGTATTTAACACGGGAGGGCACTGTAGTATTTAACACGGGGGGGTAACGGAGTATTTAACACGGGGGGGTAACGGAGTATTTAACACGGGGGGGTAACGGAGTATTTAACACGGGGGGGTAACGGAGTATTTAACACGGGGGGTAACGGAGTATTTAACACGGGAGGGCACTGTAGTATTTAACACGGGAGGGCACTGTAGTATTTAACACGGGAGGGCACTGTAGTATTTAACACGGGAGGGCACTGTAGTATTTAACACGGGGGGGCACTGTAGTATTTAACACGGGGGGGCACTGTAGTATTTAACACGGGGGGCACTGTAGTATTTAACACGGGGGGGTAACGGAGTATTTAACACGGGGGGCACTGTAGTATTGAACACGGGGGGGCACTGTAGTATTGAACACGGGAGAGCACTGTAGTATTTAACACGGGGGGGCACTGTAGTATTTAACACGGGGGGGTAACGGAGTATTTAACACGGGGGGGCACTGTAGTATTGATCACAGGAGGGCACTGGAGTATTGAACACGGGATGGTACTGGAGTATTTAACACGGGAGGGTACTGGAGTATTGAACACGGGAGGGCACTGGAGTATTGAACACGGGAGGGCACTGGAGTATTGAACACGGGAGGGCACTGGAGTATTGAACACGGGAGGGCACTGGAGTATTGAACACGGGAGGGCACTGGAGTATTGAACACGGGAGGGCACTGGAGTATTGAACACGGGAGGGCACTGGAGTATTGAACACGGGAGGGCACTGGAGTATTGAACACGGGAGGGCACTGGAGTATTGAACACGGGAGGGCACTGGAGTATTGAACACGGGAGGGCACTGGAGTATTGAACACGGGAGGGTACTGGAGTATTGAACACGGGAGGGTACTGGAGTATTGAAAACAGGGCATCCAATAATTTTCACGTTATCTTTTTGAGATTTGTTTTATTTGTTAATGTATTTTTCTACATATTATTTTATTATAATATTATATCATTCCTATTTTTGTTCAGGATTTGTATTTATTTTATAGACTTCTTGCTCATCTTCATCACGGGTGGCAATAATTCTGGACTCCACTGTTTATTGATTGAATTGATTTGATAAAGTATTGAGGATAAAAGCGCAGAGGCTTATTTCCATAGTTTGGTTGTAATGTATCTACAGAAAGGTGTTCATGTGTTCATGTGTTCTTCAGAGGTTCATGTTCCATGGTTGTCCAGGAGTCTGTGTGGAATGGCCGTCCGTTCTGTACCCCGCCCCCCTGCCTCAGTACGAAACCTGCAGCACCCCCAAACCCCCCGAACCTCCACGGAACCCCCCCACCCAGACCTCAGGGGTAAGAGACTGTGTCTGTTGTATACCAGAGGGCCTGATGGGAACTGTAGTACAGAGGTCCACATTTCATCTTGGAGGGTAGGATCACAACTGGTTTCCATCCTTTGGCCAGTAAAGTTGATTTTAAAATGATTTCCTCTCCCCCTCTCCTCTCTCTCCCCCTCTCCTCTCTCCCCCCCTCTCCTCTCTCCCCCCCTTCTCCTCTCCACTCTCCTCCTCTCTCTCTCTCCCTCCCTTTCTCCCCCCCCCTTCTCTCTCCCCCTCTCTCTCTCTCTCTCTCTCATCTCCCCCCTCTCCTCTCCCCCTCTTGTCTCTCCCCCCTGCTCCTTTCTCACCCTTCTCTCTCTCCTCACCCTTCTCTCTCTCTCTCTCTCCTCACCCTTCTCTCTCTCTCTTCACACTTCTCTCTCTCTCCTCTCACCCTTCTCTCTCTCTCTCCTCTCACCCTTCTCTCTCTCTCTCCTCTCACCCTTCTCTCTCTCTCTCCTCTCACCCTTCTCTCTCTCTCCTCTCACCCTTCTCTCTCGCTCTCCTCTCACCCTTCTCTCTCTCTCTCCTCTCACCCTTCTCTCTCTCTCTCCTCTCACCCTTCTCTCTCGCTCTCCTCTCACCCTTCTCTCTCTCTCTCCTCTCACCCTTCTCTCTCTCTCTCCTCTCACCCTTCTCTCTCTCTCTCTCTCTCTCACCCTTCTCTCTCTCTCTCTCTCTCTCTCTCTCACCCTTCTCTCTCTCTCTCTCTCTCTCTCTCACCCTTCTCTCTCTGTAGAGTAAGAAGAAGAAGTCTCGAGGACGGGGGAGGAAAGGAGGAGAGGAGAATGAGGAGAGAGAAGCAGAACCTGGGCTCCAGAGAGGGGGAAGAGGGGAGGCCTGGTCTAAGACCCCTGGACCACCTCCTCCATCCCTCGGTCCTTTATGGAAGAGGAGCAGCTCTGATTCAGAGTTCTCTGATCCTGAGGGAGCAGCACTCAGCAAACTGAGGTAACACTGTCCTGTTCTCTCTGGTAATGTGTGTGTCCTCTCCCACCAGGTTGTTCCATGGCAGGGTGTGTTGCTGTGTTCTCTCTCTGTGTGTGTGTGTGTGGTAATGTGTGTGTGTGTGTGTGGTAATGTGTGTGTCCTCTCGTGTGTGTGTGGTAATGTGTGTGTCCTCTCCCACCAGGTTGTTCCATGGCAGGGTGCGGCAGGGTGTGTTGCTGTGTCTCCTAGCCGTGGTGAAGGCAGTGGAGAGGAGGACGCTGTATGGCTATTGGTCGTCTTTCATACCGGACGCACCCATTGGTGGACCTCCTCCTCTCACACTGCTCACTGTAGTACTGAAGGACCCTTCACCTAAGGTAAGTACACACACACACACACACACACACGTATAGTAAGAAACCCTGGTCTCTCTCCCTCCAGCTGCGTGTAACCCTGGTCTCTCTCCCTCCAGCTGCGTGTAACCCTGGTCTCTCTCCCTCCAGCTGCGTGTAACCCTGGTCTCTCTCCCTCCAGCTGTGTGTAACCCTGGTCTCTCTCCCTCCAGCTGTGTGTAACCCTGGTCTCTCTCCCTCCAGCTGCGTGTAACCCTGGTCTCTCTCCCTCCAGGTGCGTGCGTGTGCGCTCCAAGTGGTGTCTGCGTTGCTGGATGGTTCCCGTCAGTTCCTGGGCGTGGCTGAAGACTTGGCTCCACCCAGAACCTCTTACACCTCATTCTCCTTCTCCCTCGCTACCGCCGTCCGCGAGCTGCACCGCTCTCTCTCCCTTGCGCTGCTGGCCGAGGCCTCTGCACACACACTCACTCAGATCATCAAGGTGACTCACACACACTTAATCAGATCATCAAGGTGACTCACACACACTCACTCAGATCATCAAGGTGACTCACACACTCTGAGCCTCTGTGATATAACCTTTTGACTTGTGTTCCAGTGCCTGGCTCACCTGGTGTCTAATGCTCCCTATAACCGCCTGAGACCCGGCCTGCTCAGCCCGCTGTGGAGACAGATACGACCCTACCTACGACACAGAGGTACACACACACACACACACACACACACCTACCTACCGACGACAGAGGTACACCTACCTACCTGTGTGTTCTTACAGACTTTGTGTGTGTCCTCTCCTAGACGTGAACGTGCGTGTGTCTGTTCTGACACTGTATGGAGCGTTGGTGTCGACCCAAGCCCCTCTCTCTGAAATACAGCTACTCCTTACACAGCCACACACACACACCTCGCAGGAGACGGTCCTGAGCTGGAGACAGAGGGAGGGGTTTTCCTCACCCTCACCTCACACTCCACCTTCCCACAAATACCACAACTCACACACCAAACACACACACTCTCCTCGAGGCTCACACACTCCAGGAGAGGAGGAGCCGGGCGTGCCTTGGCTGCTGCAGCTGTGTGTGTCGCTTGTTACTCAACCCAGAGACGACCAATCAGACAGCGAAGGTCCAGGAGGAGGCGGGGCTACAGCTCTAGAGCCCTCCCCAGTCCGCCTGGAGGCCTTACAGGTGAGAAAGACACTTCAGCTAGCTAGCATCAGTAGATGGTTAGCTTGTAGCGATCTAGCATCAGTAGATGGTTAGCTTGTAGCGATCTAGCATCAGTAGATGGTTAGCTTGTAGCGATCTAGCATCGGTAGATGGTTAGCTTGTAGCGATCTAGCATCAGTAGATGGTTAGCTTGTAGCGATCTAGCATCAGTAGATGCCCAGCTCGTAGCGATCTAGCATCAGTAGATGCTTAGCTTGTAGCGATCTAGAATCAGCAGATGGTTAGCTTGTAGCGATCTAGCATCAGTAGATGGTTAGCTTGTAGCGATCTAGCATCAGTAGATGCCCAGCTTGTAGCGATCTAGCATCAGTAGATGGTTAGCTTGTAGCGATCTAGCATCAGTAGATGCCCAGCTTGTAGCGATCTAGCATCAGTAGATGCCCAGCTTGTAGCGATCTAGCATCAGTAGATGGTTAGCTTGTAGCGATCTAGCATCAGCAGATGGTTAGCTTGTAGCGATCTAGCATCAGCAGATGGTTAGCTTGTAGCGATCTAGCATCAGCAGATGGTTAGCTTGTAGCGATCTAGCATCAGTAGATGCCCAGCTTGTAGCGATCTAGCATCGGTAGATGCCCAGCTTGTAGCGATCTAGCATCGGTAGATGGTTAGCTTGTAGCGATCTAGCATCGGTAGATGGTTAGCTTGTAGCGATCTAGCATCGGTAGATGGTTAGCTTGTAGCGATCTAGCATCGGTAGATGCTTAGCTTGTAGCGATCTAGCATCGGTAGATGCTTAGCTTGTAGCGATCTAGCATCGGTAGATGCTTAGCTTGTAGCGATCTAGCATCGGTAGATGCTTAGCTTGTAGCGATCAAGCATCGGTAGATGCTTAGCTTGTAGCGATCAAGCATCGGTAGATGCTTAGCTTGTAGCGATCTAGCATCGGTAGATGCTTAGCTTGTAGCGATCTAGCATCGGTAGATGCTTAGCTACGGTCTGTAATTTCTGCCTCCAATATATTTAATAGATAGATAGACAGACAGATAGATAGATAGATAGATAGATAGATAGATAGGTACTTTATTGATCCCCGAGGGGGAAATTTCATTGTCAAGCAGCTACAACAAAACACAGGGCAGGTGCAAAATGCCACAACGAAAGTACACAAAAGACAGATACACGGTACATGATACATAGAGCGGCAGTATGAAAAAGTATAGAAATACAAGAAGTCTGGAGTGCAAAAAAGCTATAAAAAGACATTGCATAGTATGGGTGGTTGGCTGAATATGTACACTATACATTGGTGGATGTTGGATGGTTAACTATACTATACAGGTTGATGGCAGAGAAATACTTCAATAGCTAAAAGTGCGTATGATATGAGTGAGGGTAATAATAGTTTACTTAATATACAGACTGGTTAAATGAACAGGTAAGTGAATATTAGCATGGTTACATTAACTGTACAGGTAAATGACAGGAAGAGATACTTTAATAACTAAATGTATGTATGATATAATTTAGGGAAATAATAATAATTCCCTTAAAATACAGTCCTTAGTGCGCAGGGTTTAATTACAGATAAATGCACGTATTGCACATTCGATATACTAAAAGCAATGAAAAAAGATACAACTGACAGGATACTAATATGCATTCCTGAGTGAATGACTACGTAAGTTAAGTCCAAGAATTACTTGCAATATTGCACTACATTTTGCACTACATTTTGCACTCTGTATATAGACTTTCCATTGTGTTTTTGACCATGTTTGTTTACTGTGTAACTCTGTGTTGTTTTTGTCGCACTGCTTTGCTTTGTCTTGGCCAGGTCGCAGTTGCAAATGAGAACTTGTTCTCAACTGACCTACCTGGTTAAATAAAGGTGAAATAAAAAAAAAAAAAAAAAAAAAAAAAATGATATAACAACTGTACATGAATATGTATATACAGACCTGAATGAATAAATAAGTCCTGAGTGATTACGGACCAGAGTTACTCACGGATGGATGGATGCCTAATTGTTAAACTAGGTCTTAACACCCCAACAGTTCCAGATCTATGTTGCCGACTGCACGGCACCCGGGTTCGGCATTATATAGTCTAATAGCCGCCGGCAGGAAGGACCTCCTGTAGCGCTCTTTGGCACACAGTGGTGGGATCAGTCTGTGACTGAAGGTGCTCCTCTGCGTCATAACCATGGCATGCAGAGGGTGGGTGACGTTGTCCATGATGGCCAGCAGTTTGGCCAGGATCCTCTAGAGTGTCAAGGCTCATTCCAAAATCAGGTCCATTAATATGGAGTCCGTCCAACCCCCCCCCCTTTACTGCTATAACAGCCTCCACTCTTCTGGGAAGGCTTTCCACTAGATGTTGGAACATTGCTGCAGAGACTTGCTTCCATTCAGCCACAAGAGCATTAGTGAGGTCAGGCACTGATGTTGGGCGATTAGGCCTGGCTCGCAGTCGGCGTTCCAATTTATCCCAAAGGTGTTCGATGGGGTTGAAGTCAGGGCTCTGTACAGGCCAGTCAAGTTCTTCCACACCAATCTCGACAAACCATTTCTGTATGGACCTCACTTTGTGCACAGGGGCATTTTCATGCTGAAACAGGAAAGGGCCTTCCCCAAACTTCCCCAAAGTTGGAAGCACAGAATCGTCCCTTCACTGGAACTAAGGGGCCTGAACCATGAAAAACAGCCCCAGACCATTATTCCTCCTCCACCAAACTTTACAGTTGGCACTATGCATTGGGGCAGGTAGGTAGGTAGATAGATCTCCTGGCATCCGACAAACCCATTTTGTTGAATAATCCTACAGTTAAGGTAAGATTTGAAAGGGAGCAGCACTGCCTTTCTTCTGATCCTATCAGTATCGACACTTAGCCAACGTTCTCTCTGTGTGCTGTTTTGGGAAATGCTTGTTACATCTTCGGCCATTGAAAGAAAGATGTATACTTCAAAAACTTCATAAGCCTATGTTCCACCACTATCGGGAAACCAGGCCATGGTAAAATAATAATAATAGCTTGTAGCTAGCTAGCAGGTTAGTTTAACTAGCCATGTAATGTGATTGACTACCTAGTACCTTGCATTTGGCAACTGCAGACTGACTGATCTACAAATAAGCCTGCCTCCTCAATAACTATTCTTATTTGTAGATACATTTGCTGGTTTTGACTAGGTGGTATATAGCTCTGACCGGAAGGGACATTTGCTGGTTTTGACTAGGTGGTATATAGCTCTGACCGGAAGGGACATTTGCTGGTTTTGACTAGGTGGTATATAGCTCTGACCGGAAGGGACATTTTCTGGTTTTGACTAGGTGGTATATAGCTCTGACCGGAAGGGACATTTTCTGGTTTTGACTAGGTGGTATATAGCTCTGACCGGAAGGGACATTTGCTGGTTTTGACTAGGTGGTATATAGCTCTGACCGGAAGGGACATTTGCTGGTTTTGACTAGGTGGTATATAGCTCTGACCGGAAGGGACATTTTCTGGTTTTGACTAGGTGGTATATAGCTCTGACCGGAAGGGACATTTGCTGGTTTTGACTAGGTGGTATATAGCTCTGACCGGAAGGGACATTTGCTGGTTTTGACTAGGTGGTATATAGCTCTGACCGGAAGGGACATTTGCTGGTTTTGACTAGGTGGTATATAGCTCTGACCGGAAGGGACATTTGCTGGTTTTGACTAGGTGGTATATAGCTCTGACCGGAAGGGACATTTTCATAGCAGGTTAGGAGAACTTACGTAGCAGGTTTGGATAGTTAACATAGCCAAGTAGGATAATTATGTTAAGGTCAGGAAAAGGGTTAGGGTTAGTGAAAATGCTCTCCTAACCTGCTACAAAAAGTAACTTCCAGTCGTAGCCTTACTCCATCTAGTCACAACCCAGTTTGCTGCATCGTTGATCAGCAAGTACCATCAAACAACAGGATTATTTGTGACTGACATCATGTTCCTATTAGCTGATAGGCTATCCCATCTGATCATTGTTAACATAACGTGTGCTGTGTGTCTCAGGGTTTCTGTTAGGAACATTTGGCGCCGGACAACTTGACAGGCAAGATTTCAATTTACCGGACATCCATATGAATTGGGCAACGCATTAGGACGTCCACAAACGGTGATCAAAATCACAGGTTATTGTAATTAATCTTAACAGGTTATTGTAATTAATCTTAACAGGTTATTGTAATTAATCCTAACATAATCGAAATTGGCCTTTACAGGTGGAATTAAATAGTGATGTTCTTATACCAACATGACAGGTTTTATTGAAAGGAAAATATTGCCTGTTGCTTCTTCATTCCTGCTATAAATCATAAATGTGTATCTTTTAATAAATATATTTAACCTAGAAGTCGCCGACACAGTAATAAAACACAACTTCAAAATACAATCTTTGGATGATATAATTTTGCGAACGATCTGCGCTATAGGCTGTTTATATGAATTAATAAATAACCAAACATGGCTGTCTACTAACACCAGGGCTGGCCCGCCCCACTCCCGCAGTGAAAGACGCCACTATAGGCGGCAACAAAATGAAGAAATTATCAAACTGGTGTTGGAGAAACAAATTCGATATGTAAATAAACAAAATTCGTTGCGGCTGATTCGTTCAAATAAAGCTTATTTTACAATGCTTCTGTGAAATCAGGCCTGCACCATGCATTTATGAACGCACTTGTTTCCAAACCTCAAATGATATCTCACTTTTTTTTTTTGTACAGTTTTACTGGATGATCTTAAGAAATGTTATGTTTGTAGTTAAGGGTTGGTGTGGGAGGAATGGAGGGACCTCCCGCCCCTTTTGCCATCAGAACAGCCTAATTCGACTCTACAAGGTGTCATGGCATTCATCTAGTCAGTCTGTCGTGGATGTTAATGTTTTGTACACTCAGTGTATGTGGCTTGTTGGTAACTATTGTACCCAGTGAATAATCTCAAATCCCTCAATGACTATCGTCCCATCTCCTTGACCTGGTGATAATCAAATGTGTGGAGCGCATTGTCCTGGGACACCTGCTCCGGCACACGGAGAACCTACTTGACCTGTTCATGTAAACTAGGCACGGCTTTAACTTCTTCATGAAATCTACCTGAATAAACCACGTTCATATGCCAGAATACTTCGACACATTACGTCCTTATCTACTGGTGAACAAACGTGCGACCATGGGCATCAACGCGCGTCTCAACTGGATCTGGTGTTTTCTCACCAGTCGGGTCAGAAGAGTGAGGTTCCATGCGAATACATTGGACCCTCCATCTACCAATATAGGGGTACCCCAGGGCAGTGTCCTTTCACCGGTTCTATTCACCCTCTAAACTAATGATTGGGCTAATAGAAGTGTCCAAAATGACTACAGGACAGAAATGACACTTCAACCAATGGTGCAAAGAAAACCGAGTCATTCATAATGGGGAAAACCCAGGAAATGACAGACTTGACAAGACCGGGCCCATCCACATGGACTACAAATATCTTTGAACTATAATTGACTCAAAACGCTACTGGACTGTAAACGCACAACAGATTAAATAAATATCAGGTCAATTAAAGAATATCAACCATATTCTATATGTCCTTTCTGTTTCCAAGCCTCGTTCAATTGCCACCGACCTGACACACCCAGTCAACCAGGAGAACTAACTCCTGCCATCAGACTGCTGTATTTATTGCTTGTGGTTTATGCACCTATTGGTGACGCTGTGGTGTTTGTTGAGATGCAAGACAAATTTCATGAAAAGGAACCACAGTAAATAACAAGAACAGTTAGCTGCCTAGTCATTGATCCATTCCCAGTCTTTATACTATACAGGACACGGGCTGTTAGATCCATTCCCAGTCTTTATACTATACAGGACACGGGCTGTTAGATCCATTCCCAGTCTTTATACTATACAGGACACGGGCTGTTAGATCCATTCCCAGTCTTTATACTATACAGGACACGGGCTGTTAGATCCATTCCCAGTCTTTATACTATACAGGACACGGGCTGTTAGATCCATTCCCAGTCTTTATACTATACAGGACACGGGCAGCATATGTTGATCTTGCCTAAGGAGGCAGTAGAGCCGCTAGGACCGGGCCTGACCAACACAATCATTTACCTCTAACTTGTGTTTGCGGCAGACCTTGGCCTGCTCAAAGTGAGCCGCTGCTGTTGGGAAGTCGAAACTGTCCAACTGCTTGGAGCATCTTGATACACATCAGCCTCATTACTTTGTCCTCAAGAAGGAGCGATTTGGAGAAAGAATCCCCTCTTGGCGAGGACAATGGAAAGGAAACGGGGATGAACAACACAATCATCACCAATTTTCAGGGTCTGAAGTCCTTTATGAGGACCTCAGGTCTTCTGTCCAGTCAGGATACACTTAGCTGAAGTCAGAGGTATGTTGTGGAATATTCTAATCAAGTGAGAGAGACTTGATGTTTAGTCATGGCTGGTTCCACCCTCCATGCAGATCAGGGCATCATCAGCCATCTTGGGTTCATCTTGCGGTTATCTGCCCCGGCTTAGTTTCCCAGATGCCACGATGATTAGGAATACTGAGGGTTTTTGTGCTTCTCCTCCAGGCTAGCCCTGTCTCGGTTACACACCACATCTTGTCTATGGAATGCAGGCTCAGTCAATTGTCAGCTCAATCTCTAGTGACCTTACGGCCAGATTAGCTGCTGGGAACTAGAGTGGAGTCTGAGGTACATCACTAATGACCAAGCAGCTTGAGGATGTATTAGCCTTGGAAGGTTGAGCACATCAACTGAATAAAAAGCATTATTTCTTCAGACAATTTGGCCGGCAACAATTACAATTTTTGGGCTTTTAATTTTTTTTAATAGCCAAAAGCCAGCATTTACTGGCTAATGGAAACCTGTGTGTGTGTGTGTGTGTGTGTGTGTGTGTGTGTGACTGTGTGTGTGTGTGTGTGTGTGTGGTGTGTGTGACTGTGTTAGGTGCTAGCCCACCTGGTGCGTGGTTACTTCCCTCTATGCCAGGTGTGTCTGTGTGAGCTGGGGCAGGTGAGTGCCTGCTGCCTCCGAGAGACAGACCCCTCCATACAACTGCACGGAGCCAAGGTAACACACACACAAACTGATCTAATCAATGTGCAGTTTGCTATAATGTGGAATAATGAGACAAACATAACATCTTTCTCCATAGTTACTAGAGGAGTTGGGGACCGGTACCATCCAGCAGTACAGACCAGACAGCAGCCAGCCCGAGAGCTGCAGGGTCCCCATCTCACAGGTACACATGTCACTGTCTGTTCCCTCAGGCCTGGAGGGACGATAACTTCATTCCCCTACCCAAGAATAGCAAAGCGCCCGTTACTGGCTCAAATAGCCGACCAATCAGCCTCTTACCAACCCTTAGTAAACGTCTGGAAAGAATTGTGTTTGACCCGATACAATGCTATTTTACCAAACACAAGTGAACAACAGACTTATAGGGAAGGACATTCAACAAGCACAGCACTTACACAACACACACACAGAAATGGATTGTGGGAGCTGCTTTGTTAGACTTCAGTGCAGCTTTTGACATGATTGATCATAGTCTTCAGGATGATCATAGTCTTCAGGATGATCATAGTCTACACAGGATGATCATAGTCTACACAGGATGATCATAGTCTTCACAGGATGATCATAGTCTTCACAGGATGATCATAGTCTTCACAGGATGATCATAGTCTACACAGGATGATCATAGTCTACACAGGATGATCATAGTCTACACAGGATGATCATAGTCTACACAGGATGATCATAGTCTACACAGGATGAGATTTAATTCCCTAATTCTGGGATATCGGAGTATTGGTGGGAGAATATCCTTCTAACAGAATAATCCTCTGACTCTCTCTTTCTGCGTGTCCAGAGAGCGAGAGAGTGCAAGGTATTTATAACGTGACGTTAAGTCATAAACTTCCCCACAAGGGGGAGCGGGCGTCATGATACTATTTCGATAGTGGAAAGCCTTCCCAGAAGACTGGAGGCTGTTATAGCAGCAAAGGAGGACCAACTCCAAAATAATACCCATGATTCTGGAATTAGATGTTCAACGAGCAGGTGTCCACATACTTTCAGTCATGTAGTGTATGTTATGGTAGTGTGTAAAACTGTATTATTCTGTTGTATGTGTTTGGACCCCAGGAAGAGTATCTGCTGCCTTGGCAGGAACTAATGGGGATCCATAATAAACCCCAGGAAGAGTAGCTGATGCCTTGGCAGGAACTAATGGGGATCCATAATAAACCCCAGGAAGAGTATCTGCTGCCTTGGCAGGAACTAATGGGGATCCATAATAAACCCCAGGAAGAGTAGCTGCTGCCTTGGCAGGAACTAATGGGGATCCATAATAAACCCCAGGAAGAGTATCTGCTGCCTTGGCAGGAACTAATGGGGATCCATAATAAACCCCAGGAAGAGTATCTGCTGCCTTGGCAGGAACTAATGGGGATCCATAATAAACCCCAGGAAGAGTAGCTGCTGCCTTGACAGGAACTAATGGGGATCCATAATAAACCCCAGGAAGAGTAGCTGCTGCCTTGGCAGGAACTAATGGGGATCCATAATAAACCCCAGGAAGAGTATCTGCTGCCTTGGCAGGAACTAATGGGGATCCATAATAAACCCCAGGAAGAGTATCTGCTGCCTTGGCAGGAACTAATGGGGATCCATAATAAACCCCAGGAAGAGTAGCTGCTGCCTTGGCAGGAACTAATGGGGATCCATAATAAACCCCAGGAAGAGTAGCTGCTGCCTTGACAGGAACTAATGGGGATCCATAATAAACCCCAGGAAGAGTAGCTGCTGCCTTGGCAGGAACTAATGGGGATCCATAATAAACCCCAGGAAGAGTAGCTGCTGCCTTGGCAGGAACTAACGGGGATACATAATAAACCCCAGGAAGAGTAGCTGCTGCCTTGGCAGGAACTAATGGGGATCCATGATAAACCCCAGGAAGAGTAGCTGATGACTTGGCAGGAACAAATGGGGATCCATAATGAATACGTCTGTTACACCTGTAAGTCAGCCTGTGTGTCTGTGTTGCAGGTGGTCCAGTTCTGGGTGGATGTATTGAGTGGTCCCCTGAACGGAGCCCTTCAGAGTCATCAGCATCCTACTCTACAGACCAGCGCCTGTGATACCCTCTCCTCTATCCTGCCACAGGCCTTCACACAGCTACCTGTACTACTACTACTACTACTACTACTACTACTACTACTACTACTACTACTACTACTACTTGGCATAATTATCACAACAATAATAATATGTAAGGTTATTATTCAGTGTCCCTCAGGCTATGGCAGGCTAATACAGAGACTCCGAGCTACAAAACCCAGTGGGTTCAGCTATTATACCTAGTTCTGCTTTGAAAGTTGATTATCTTGTAACCTCACTTTTGAGAAAATGGCCCTTGAATGTTTTGGTAAACCTACTGGAGAGATCATCTTTGTCTACACCCATTCAGCATCGTTCACACCCTCTCTCGCTCGCTGTCTCTCTCTGTCTATGTCTATGTATTTCGCTCGCTCGCTCTCTCTCTCTCTCTCTCGCTGTCTCTCTCGCTGTCTCTCTCGCTGTCTCTCTCGCTGTCTCTCTCGCTGTCTCTCTCGCTGTCTCTCTCGCTGTCTCTCTCTCTCTCGCTGTCTCTCGCTCTCTCTCTCGCTGTCTCTCGCTCTCGCTGTCTCTCTGTCTCTCTGTCTCTGTCTATGTATTTCGCTCGCTCTCTCTCTCTCTCTCTCTCGCTGTCTCTCTCGCTGTCTCTCTCGCTGTCTCTCTCACTCTCTCTCACTGTCTCTCTCTCTGTGTCTATGTATTTCGCTGTCTCTCTCCTCTCTCTCTCTGTGTCTCTCTCTCTCTCTGTCTATGTATTTCTGTCTCTCTCTCAATTCCATTCAATTCAATTCACTTTATTGGCATGACGCAACAATGTACATATTGCCAAAGTATCATACATCAATATATATTTTTTTTTAATATATATTTATATATATATATTTTTTTTCTATTTTATATATATATATATATATATATATATATATACACACGCACATACATACACACATATATATATATATATATATTTTTTTTAAATATAATTACATCAAAGAACAAATAACAACAGGAAAAAATAAATGCATTAAATATGTCAGGCACTGTCCCTCAACTTGTGGCAGGCAGCAACATAGCATGCTGCCAGCGCACAGCTGTCCATGTCTTACCCCAAAAGGATTAGCAGCCTTTCTATTTCAGAGAGGTCCTCAAAGCCCCGGACTACTTGTTCAAATTTGGGGAAGTGACTCTCTCTGATAGTTTTATATTTTTGACATTTGGTCAGGAAATGCAGCTCTGTCTCTGGTTCTGCTGTGGTGCAGTGGTTGCACAGCCTTTCCTCTACAGGGAGCCAGGTTTTCCTGTGTCTACCCTTCTCAATAGCAAGGCTGTGCTCGCTGAGCCTGTACTTTGTCAAGGTTTTCCTGAGGTTTTGATCAGTCACCATGGTCAGATAGTTTGCCATGGTGTACTGTCGATTTAGGGCCAAATAGCACTGCATTTTGCTTTGTGCTTGTGTTTGTGTTTTCCAATAGGTCATGTAGTTTTGTTTTAGATGTTTTGTAATTTGGTTAATTCTTATTGATTGGATGTTCTGGTCCTGAGGCTTCAGTGTGTTAGTGGAACAAGTTTGTGAACTCAGCCCCTGGACCAGTTGGATGAAGGGACTCTTATCTTTGCTCAAATCTTGGTATTGCAGGGCTTGGTAATGATATGAGAGGGGGTCACTGTGTTTTAGGTGTTTGAGTTTTTAATATTAGTGGATATCGGCCTAATTCTGCCCTGCATGCATTGTTTGTAGTTTTCCTCTGGACATGTAGGAGAATCTTACAAAGTTCCGCGTGCAAGGTCTCAATGGGATGTTTGTCCCAGTGGGTAAAATCTTGTTTTGTAAGTGGACCCCACACCTCGCTGCCATAGAGTGCGATTGGTTCAATCACACATTTAATTAGTTTTTGCCAAATTGTAATAGGTATTTCAATTTGGATTAGTTTTTTAATGGCGTAGAATGCCCTGCGTGCTTTGTCTCTCAGTTCATTCACTGCATTATTTAGGTGTCCAGTCCAACTTATTTTTAAACCTAAATAGTTGTATTGTGTGCAATACTCTATATGTTTTGCACCAATTGAGAACTTTGGTTTTATTCCCTGGGATCTGGAATTTGTCTGGAAAATCATTATTTTGGTCTTTTTGGGGTTTACTGTCAGGGCCCAGGTCTGACAGTACTGCTCTAGCAGGTCCAAGCTCTGCTGTAGACCATGTGCTGTGGGTGAAAGCAGGCACAGGTCATCTGCAAAGAGCAGGCATCTAACTTCCGAATTGTGGAGACTAACACCAGGGGCTGAGGACCTCTCTAGAATATTGGCCAATTCATTGATGTAAATGTTAAATAGCACAGGGCTGAGATTGCAACCCTGGCGCAGGCCCCGCCCCTGGTTAAATGATTCAGTTTGTTTCTTGCCAATTTTTATGCTACACATGTTGCCTGTATACATTGATTTTATAATGTCATATGTTTTACCCCCTACACCACTTTCAATGACTTTGTAGAACAGTCCTGTATGCCAGATAGAATCAAATGCTTTTTGGAAGTCAATAAAGCAAGTATAGAGTTTTGTCTTATTTTTGTGGACGTGTTTATCTATTAGGGTGTGTAGGGTGTAAATATGATCTGTTGTTCTATGTTTTGGTATAAATCCAATTTGGCTTTTACTCAGGATATTGTGCTTATTAAGGAAGGACTTATTAAGGAAGTCTCTCTCTCTCTCTCTCTGTCTATGTATTTCTCTCTCTCTCTCTCTCTATCTCTATCTCTATGTATTTCTCTCTCTGTCTGTCTCTCTGTCTGTCTCTCTGTCTCTCTGTCTGTCTCTGTCTCTCTCTCTGTCTCTCTCTCTCTCTCTCTCTATGTATTTCTGTCTCTCTCTCTCTCTCTTTCTCTCTCTCTCTATGTATTTCTGTCTCTGTCTCTCTGTCTGTCTCTCTGTCTCTCTCTCTGTCTCTCTCTGTCTCTCTCTGTCTCTCTCTCTCTCTGTCTCTCTCTCTGTCTCTCTGTCTCTAGGAGAAGAGCCAGATTATGTGTGTAACAGTATTGCTGGGGCTGACCTACAGTGACAACTCTCTGGTGAAGGCTGCTGCAATTAGAGCTCTGGGGGTCTACATTCTGTTCCCCTGTCTACGAGAGGTATATACACACACACAGACACAGACACACACATCTGGGGGTCTACATTCTGTTCCCCTGTCTACGAGAGGTGTGTATATATATATATATATATATACACACATCTGGGGGTCTACATTCTGTTCCCCTGTCTACGAGAGGTATGTATATATATATATATATATATACACACATCTGGGGGTCTACATACTGTTCCCCTGTCTACGAGATGTGTATATACAGAGACACACACAGACACACACACTGGAATCAAACCTATGGTGACCCTGTATACTGGTCTTACCACTAGACCAGACAGGCCACATCACACACACATTGTTTAACCCCCAGCAGGTTCAGCTAGTCAGGGTGATGAAGAGGAGTCTATTGTTTAACCCCCAGCAGGTTCAGCTAGTCAGGGTGATGAAGAGGAGTCTATTGTTTAACCCCCAGCAGGTTCAGCTAGTCAGGGTGATGAAGAGGAGTCTGTTGTTTAACCCCCAGCAGGTTCAGCTAGTCAGGGTGATGAAGAGGAGTCTGTTGTTTAACCCCCAGCAGGTTCAGCTAGTCAGGGTGATGAAGAGGAGTCTATTGTTTAACCCCCAGCAGGTTCAGCTAGTCAGGGTGATGAAGAGGAGTCTATTGTTTAACCCCCAGCAGGTTCAGCTAGTCAGGGTGATGAAGAGGAGTCTGTTGTTTAACCCCCAGCAGGTTCAGCTAGTCAGGGTGATGAAGAGGAGTCTGTTGTTTAACCCCCAGCAGGTTCAGCTAGTCAGGGTGATGAAGAGGAGTCTGTTTAACCCCCAGCAGGTTCAGCTAGTCAGGGTGATGAAGAGGAGTCTGTTGTTTAACCCCCAGCAGGTTCAGCTAGTCAGGGTGATGAAGAGGAGTCTGTTGTTTAACCCGCAGCAGGTTCAGCTAGTCAGGGTGATGATGATGAGTCTGCCAGGGTAGGGAAGGAACTCAGGAAGGAACTCAGGAAGTGACATGTCTCTACAGGATGTGATGTTTGTAGCAGACACGGCCAACACCATCCTGACAGCCCTGGACGACCGCTCACCCAATGTCCGCTCCAAGGCCGCCTGGTCACTAGGCAACCTCACCGACACGCTCATCGTCAACATGTAAGAGACCGTTCACACGCACGCACACACAAACTTATCGATCACTGCACCTGTATACAGCCCTTCTGTAAATAGCCCACCCTACTACCTCATCCCCATATTATTATTTTTGCTCATTTTTCACTCCAGTATCTCTATTTGCACATCCATCATTCCAGTGTTAATGCTAATCTGTAATGTATTTCACCACTATGGTCTATTTATTGTCCTACCTTCCTAACCTTACTATAGTCGTGGCCAAAAAGTTTGAGAATGACACAAGTGTTGGTCTCCACAAAGTTTGCTGCTTCAGTGTTCTTAGATCTTTATGTCAGTAGTTACTATGGTAACACTGAAGTATAATTACAAGTATTCCATAAGTGTCAAAGGCTTTCATTGACAATGACATTCAGTTTATGCAAAGAGTCAATATTTGCAGTGTTGACCCTTCTTTTTCAAGTCCTCTGCAATCCGCCCTGGTATGGTGTCAATTAACTTCTGGGCCACATCCTGACTGATGGCAGGCCATTCTTGTATAATCAATGCTTGGAGTTTGTCAGAAGTTGTGGGTTTTTGTTTGTCCACCCGCCTCTTGAGGATCGACCACAAGTTCTTAATGGGATTAAGGTCTGGGGAGTTTCCTGGCCATGGACCCAGGATGTTTTGTTCCCCGAGCCACTTAGTTATCACTCTTGCCTTATGGCAAGGTGCTCCATCATGCTGGAAAAGGCATTGGTCGTCACCAAACTGTTCTTGGATGGTTGGGAGAAGTTGCTCTCGGTGAGCCCACTCCCTTTCCAGAGAAGCAACCCCACACATGAATGGTCTGAGGATGCTTTACTGTTGGCATGACACAGGACTGATGGTAGCGCTCACCTTGTTTTCTCCGGACAAGGTGTTTCCCGGATGGCCCAAACAATCGGAAAGGGGATTCATCAGAGAAAATGACTCTACCCCAGTCCTCAGCAGTCCAATCCCTGTACCTTTTGCAGAATATCAGTCTATCCCTGATGTTTTTCCTACAGAGAAGTGGCTTCTTTGCTGCCCTTCTTGACACCAGGCCATCCTCCAAAAGTCTTCGCCTCACTGTGCGTGCAGATGCACTCACACCTGCCTGCTGCCATTCCTGAGCAAGCTCTGCACTGGTGGTTCCCCGATCCCACAGCTGAATCAACTTTAGGAGACGGTCCTGGCGCTTGCTGGACTTTCTTGGGCGCCCTGACGCCTTCTTCACAACAATTGAACCTCTCTCTTTGAAGTTCTTGATGATCCAATAAATGGTTGATTTAGGTGCAATCTTACCAGCAGCAATATCCTTGCCTGTGAAGCCCTTTTTGTGCAAAGCAATGATGACGGCACGTGTTTCCTTGCAGGTAACCATGGTTGACAGAGGAAGAACAATGATTTCAAGCACCACCCTCCTTTTAAAGCTTCCAGTCTGTTATTCTGACTCAATCAGCATGACAGAGTGATCTCCAGCCTTGTCCTCGTCAACACTCTCACCTGTGTTAACGAGACAATCACTGACATGATGGCAGCTGGTCCTTTTGTGGCAGGGCTGAAATGCAGTGGAAATGTTTTTGGGGGGATTAAGTTCATTTTCATGGCAAAGAGGGACTTTGCAATTAATTGCAATTCATCTGATCACTCTTCATGACAGTCTGGAGTATATGCAAATTGCCATCATCAACACTGAGGCAGCAAACTTTGGAGACCAATACGTGTGTCATTCTCAAAACTTTTGGCCACGACTGTACATTTGCACTCTGTATATAGATTTTCTATTGTGTTATTGACTGTATGTTTGTTTACTGTGTAACTCTGTGTTGTTTTTTGTTGCACTGCTTTGCTTTGTCTTGACCAGGTCACAGTTGTAAATGAGAACTTTTTCTCAACTGGCCTACCTGGTTAAATAAAGGTGGAATAAAACCTACCTGGTTAAATAAAGGTGGAATAAAACCTACCTGGTTAAATAAAGGTGGAATAAAACCTACCTGGTTAAATAAAGGTGGAATAAAACCTACCTGGTTAAATAAAGGTGAAATAAAACCTACCTGGTTAAATAAAGGTGGAATAAAACCTACCTGGTTAAATAAAGGTGGAATAAAACCTACCTGGTTAAATAAAGGTGGAATAAAACCTACCTGGTTAAATAAAGGTGGAATAAAACCTACCTGGTTAAATAAAGGTGAAATAAAACCTACCTGGTTAAATAAAGGTGGAATAAAACCTACCTGGTTAAATAAAGGTGGAATAAAACCTACCTGGTTAAATAAAGGTGGAATAAAACCTACCTGGTTAAATAAAGGTGAAATAAAACCTACCTGGTTAAATAAAGGTGGAATAAAACCTACCTGGTTAAATAAAGGTGAAATAAAACCTACCTGGTTAAATAAAGGTGGAATAAAACCTACCTGGTTAAATAAAGGTGGAATAAAACCTACCTGGTTAAATAAAGGTGGAATAAAACCTACCTGGTTAAATAAAGGTGGAATAAAACCTACCTGGTTAAATAAAGGTGGAATAAAACCTACCTGGTTAAATAAAGGTGGAATAAAACCTACCTGGTTAAATAAAGGTGGAATAAAACCTACCTGGTTAAATAAAGGTGGAATAAAACCTACCTGGTTAAATAAAGGTGGAATAAAACCTACCTGGTTAAATAAAGGTGAAATAAAACCTACCTGGTTAAATAAAGGTGGAATAAAACCTACCTGGTTAAATAAAGGTGGAATAAAACCTACCTGGTTAAATAAAGGTGGAATAAAACCTACCTGGTTAAATAAAGGTGGAATAAAACCTACCTGGTTAAATAAAGGTGGAATAAAACCTACCTGGTTAAATAAAGGTGGAATAAAACCTACCTGGTTAAATAAAGGTGGAATAAAACCTACCTGGTTAAATAAAGGTGGAATAAAACCTACCTGGTTAAATAAAGGTGGAATAAAACCTACCTGGTTAAATAAAGGTGGAATAAAACCTACCTGGTTAAATAAAGGTAGAATAAAAACAAACAAAATAAATAAATATAAATCAGCTTGCCCGTCTTAATTTTTTCTCTCCCTCTCTCTCCTCCCCCCCTCCCCTCTCCCCCCTCCTCTTCTCCCCCCTCCTCTTCTCCTTCTCCCTCTCTCCTCTCTCCCCCTCTCCTCCCTCCCTTCCCCTCCCCTCTCCCCCCTCCTCTTCTCCCTCTCTCCTCTTCTCCCTCTCTCCTCTCTCCCCCTCTCCTCTCTCCCCCTCTCCCCCCCTCCTCTTCTCCCTCTCTCCTTTCTCCCCCTCTCCTCTACTCCCTCCCTCCCTCCCTCCCTCCCCCTCTCCTCTCCTCCACTCAGGGAATGTGTAGGGGAGGTTTTCCAGAAGGAGTTGTCTGATGTGTTGGTGTTCCAGATGCTGCAGTCAGCCACCAAGGCTTCTAATGACAAGGACAGGGTGAGAACGCACTATAACTAACCACTATACAGAGCATTCAGAAACACACTATAACTACCCACTATACAGAGCATTCAGAAACACACTAACTACCCACTATACAGAGCATTCAGAAACACACTATAACTACCCACTATACAGAGCATTCAGAAACACACTAACTACCCACTATACAGAGCATTCAGAAACACACTATAACTACCCACTATACAGAGCATTCAGAAACACACTATAACTACCCACTATACAGAGCATTCAGAAACACACTATAACTACCCACTATACAGAGCATTCAGAAACACACTATAACTACCCACTATACAGAGCATTCAGAAACACACTATAACTACCCACTATACAGAGCATTCAGAAACACACTATAACTACCCACTATACAGAGCATTCAGAAACACACTATAACTAACCACTATACAGAGCATTCAGAAACACACTATAACTACCCACTATACAGAGCATTCAGAAACACACTATAACTACCCACTATACAGAGCATTCAGAAACACACTAACTACCCACTATACAGAGCATTCAGAAACACACTATAACTACCCACTATACAGAGCATTCAGAAACACACTAACTACCCACTATACAGAGCATTCAGAAACACACTAACTACCCACTATACAGAGCATTCAGAAACACACTATAACTACCCACTATACAGAGCATTCAGAAACACACTATAACTACCCACTATACAGAGCATTCAGAAACACACTAACTACCCACTATACAGAGCATTCAGAAACACACTAACTACCCACTATACAGAGCATTCAGAAACACACTATAACTACCCACTATACAGAGCATTTAGAAACACACTAACTACCCACTATACAGAGCATTCAGAAACACACTATAACTAACCACTATACAGAGCATTCAGAAACACACTATAACTACCCACTATACAGAGCATTCAGAAACACACTATAACTACCCACTATACAGAGCATTCAGAAACACACTATAACTAACCACTATACAGAGCATTCAGAAACACACTATAACTACCCACTATACAGAGCATTCAGAAACACACTATAACTACCCACTATACAGAGCATTCAGAAACACACTATAACTACCCACTATACAGAGCATTCAGAAACACACTAACTACCCACTATACAGAGCATTCAGAAACATACTAACTACCCACTATACAGAGCATTCAGAAACACACTAACTACCCACTATACAGAGCATTCAGAAACACACTATAACTAACCACTATACAGAGCATTCAGAAACACACTATAACTACCCACTATACAGAGCATTCAGAAACACACTAACTACCCACTATACAGAGCATTCAGAAACACACTAACTACCCACTATACAGAGCATTCAGAAACACACTATAACTACCCACTATACAGAGCATTCAGAAACACACTAACTACCCACTATACAGAGCATCCAGAAACACACTATAACTAACCACTATACAGAGCATTCAGAAACACACTATAACTAACCACTATACAGAGCATTCAGAAACACACTATAACTAACCACTATACAGAGCATTCAGAAAGTATTCACATACAGAGCATTCAGAAAGTATTCACATACAGAGCATTCGGAAAGTATTCAAATACAGAGCATTCAGAAAGTATTCACATACAGAGCATTCAGAAAGTATTCACACACAGAGCATTCAGAAAGTATTCACACACAGAGCATTCAGAAAGTATTCACACACAGAGCATTCAGAAAGTATTCATATACAGAGCATTCAGAAAGTATTCATATACAGAGCATTCAGAAAGTATTCACATGCAGAGCATTCAGAAAGTATTCACATGCAGAGCATTCAGAAAGTATTCACATGCAGAGCATTCAGAAAGTATTCACATACAGAGCATTCAGAACGTATTCACATACAGAGCATTCGGAACGTATTCACATACAGAGCATTCGGAACGTATTCACATACAGAGCATTCAGAAAGTATTCACATACAGAGCATTCAGAAAGTATTCACATACAGAGCATTCAGAAAGTATTCACATACAGAGCATTCAGAAAGTATTCATATACAGAGCATTCAGAAAGTATTCACACACAGAGCATTTAGAAAGTATTCACACACAGAGCATTCAGAAAGTATTCACACACAGAGCATTCAGAAAGTATTCACACACAGAGCATTCAGAAAGTGTTCACACACAGAGCATTCAGAAAGTATTCACACACAGAGCATTCAGAAAGTATTCACACACAGAGCATTCAGAAAGTATTCACACACAGAGCATTCAGAAAGTATTCATATACAGAGCATTCAGAAAGTATTCACACACAGAGCATTCAGAAAGTATTCACACACAGAGCATTCAGAAAGTATTCACACACAGAGCATTCAGAAAGTATTCACACACAGAGCATTCAGAAAGTATTCACACACAGAGCATTCAGAAAGTATTCACACACAGAGCATTCAGAAAGTATTCATATACAGAGCATTCAGAAAGTATTCACACACAGAGCATTCAGAAAGTATTCACATACAGAGCATTCAGAAAGTATTCATATACAGAGCATTCAGAAAGTATTCATATACAGAGCATTCAGAAAGTATTCACATACAGAGCATTCAGAAAGTATTCACATACAGAGCATTCAGAAAGTATTCACATACAGAGCATTCAGAAAGTATTCACATACAGAGCATTCAGAAAGTATTCACATACAGAGCATTCAGAAAGTATTCACACACAGAGCGTTCAGAAAGTATTCATATACAGAGCGTTCAGAAAGTATTCATATACAGAGCGTTCAGAAAGTATTCATATACAGAGCGTTCAGAAAGTATTCACATACAGAGCGTTCAGAAAGTATTCACATACAGAGCGTTCAGAAAGTATTCACATACAGAGCATTCAGAAAGTATTCAGACCCCTTTTACTTTTTACACATTTGTTACATTAAAACCTTTTTCTAAAATTGATTAACTTGTTTTTTTCCTCATCAATCTACACACAAAACTCAATACAGTTTTTAGACATAAAAATTACCCTCATGGACATTGAGACTTGTCCCGAAGCCACTCCTGGACATTGAGACTTGTCCCGAAGCCACTCCTGCGTTGTCTTGGCTGTGTGCTTAGGGTCGTTGTCCTGTTGGAAGGTGAACCTGAGCGCTCTGGAGCAGGTTTTCATCAAGGATTGCTCCGATCATCTTTCCCTGACTAGTCTCCTAGTCCCTGCCGCTGAAAAACATCCCCACAGCATGTTGCTGCCACCACCATGCTTCACCGTAGGGATGGTGCCAGGTTTCCTCCAGACGTGACGCTTGGTCCGAGAGTCCTTTAGGTGCCTTTTGGCAAACTCCAAGCGGGCTGTCATGTACCTTTTACTGAGGAGTGGCTTCCGTCTGGCCACTCTACCATAAAGGCCTGATTGGTGGAGTGCTGCAGAGATGGTTGTCCTTCTGGAAGGTTCTCCCATCTCCAAAGAGTAACTCTGGAGCTCTGTCAGAGTTACCATTGGGTTCTTAGTCACCTCCCTGACAAAGGCTCTTCTCCCCCGATTGCTTGGTTTGGCTGGGCGGCCAGCTCTAGGAAGAATCTTGGTGGTTCCAAACTTCTTCCATTTAAGAATGATGGAGGCCACTGTGTTCTTGGGGACCTTCAATGCTGCAGAAATGTTTTGGTACCCTTCCCCAGATCTGTGCCTCGATACAATCCTGTCTCGGAGCTCTACGGACAATTCCTTCGACCTCATTGCTTGGTTTTTGCTCTGACATGCACTAAAACATTTTTTAAAGGGTCCTGGTGAAGGTGAGCAATGCTGCCTTGTAGAGGTGGACCTGGTCGTAAAGGCTGTTCAAGTCCAGGGTGGAGTGGTGGGCCAGGTAGACATCTAGTTTTGAGGCACAGTCACGGGGGCCTGACGGGGGGGTGTGGGATCCCCTGCTAGGATGGGGTGGGATCCCCTGCTCGGAGGAGGTGGGATCTAATGGGTTGTTCTCTGTCACACGTCATCTTTCTCAGCTTCTCCTCTAGTGTGCTCTGTTCTCCTCCTCTAGTGTGCTCTGTTCTCCTCCTCTAGTGTGCTCTGTTCTCCTCCTCTAGTGTGCTCTGTTCTCCTCCTCTAGTGTGCTCTGTTCTCCTCCTCTAGTGTGCTCTGTTCTCCTCCTCTAGTGTGCTCTGTTCTCCTCCTCTAGTGTGCTCTGTTCTCCTCCTCTAGTGTGCTCTGTTCTCCTCCTCTAGTGTGCTCTGTTCTCCTCCTCTAGTGTGCTCTGTTCTCCTCCTGTTGTAGTTTCTCAACACAGTCCAGAGTACAGACATTTCTCTCTCCACCTCCAGCTCTCCGGGTCTGGTTGAGGGGGTGTTGTTATGCTGGACTGTTGTCTGGGTCTGTGCTGACTGGAGTGTTCACCTGCTGTTCCAGCTCTACCTGCCTTCAATCAATTCAATCAAATGTATTTATCAAGCCCTTTTTACATAATCTGCGTCT
This sequence comes from Thymallus thymallus, assembly GCA_023634145.1. Classification (NCBI taxonomy): domain Eukaryota; kingdom Metazoa; phylum Chordata; class Actinopteri; order Salmoniformes; family Salmonidae; genus Thymallus; species Thymallus thymallus. The sequence goes on along the minus strand of CM042391.1, from coordinate 43,748,504 downwards.
CTCACATGGATAGAAAGACCATTCCATAAAAATGTAGCTCAATAGGAGATAGATAGATAGATAGATAGATAGATAGATAGATAGATAGATAGATAGATAGATAGATAGATAGATAGATAGATAGATAGATAGATAGATAGGTACTTTATTGATCCCCGGGGGGGAAATTTCATAAAGCCCTGCCTCCACCTGTTTACTTAGAGATTCTAGGGACAATAAGGAGGCCTGCGTCTTGTGATCGGAGCGTACGTGTAGGTATGTACGGCAGGACCAAATCTGAGAGATAAGTAGGAACAAGCCCATGTAATGCTTTGTAGGCTAGCAGTAAAACCTTTAAATCAGCCCTAGCCTTAACAGGAAGCCAGTGTAGAGGCTAGCCTTACCTCCAGCTGGGTGAATTCATCCTTCAGGGGTTGACTTTCCTCTGTGGTGGTGTTTAAGGAAGAGGTCTGGTCTGATTCGCTCTGGGTGGGGAGTCTTCACCAAGAGAGAGCTTCTCCTGCTGCGCTCCCTCTTTGATTCTGTGGAGGTCCAGCTGAAACTGTTTGGGGTTGCCCTGTACCATTACAGATTTGTACTCGCAATAGCTGACTGAGTCCTCGTTGACTAGTATCCTGAGTTTCCACCCATCGCTAACACCCCCCCTCTGGTCAGAGTAGTGTAGTGTGTCAACAGAGCGGTAGTGTGTCAACAGAGCGGTAGTGTGTCAACAGAGCGGTAGTGTGTCAACAGAGCGGTAGTGTGTCAACAGAGCGGTAGTGTGTCAACAGAGCGGTAGTGTGTCAACAGAGCGGTGTGCCAGGAGATGGTCTGTGTGGAAGATTAAGTTGCTTATATTCCCATTTTTATAATAGTCAGCAAAAAGTGTTTTTTGATTTTCCATGAGGATATGGAGCAGGGGGAAGCCGTGGAGCAGGGGGAAGCCGTGAAGCAGGGGTGGAGCAGGGGGAAGCCGTGGAGCAGGGGGAAGCCGTGGAGCAGGGGGAAGCCGTGGAGCAGGGGGAAGCCGTGGAGCAGGGGGAAGCCGTGGAGCAGGGGGGAGCCGTGGAGCAGGGGGGAGCCGTGGAGCAGGGGGGAGCCGTGGAGCAGGGGGGAGCCGTGGAGCAGGGGGGAGCCGTGGAGCAGGGGGGAGCCGTGGAGCAGGGGGGAGCCGTGGAGCAGGGGGAAGCCGTGGAGCAGGGGGAAGCCGTGGAGCAGGGGGAAGCCGTGGAGCAGGGGGAAGCCGTGGAGCAGGGGGGAGCCGTGGAGCAGGGGGAAGCCGTGGAGCAGGGGGGCTGAAAGGCCTCTGCATTTGGGTCGGGGAGGTCCTCTGCTGCCATTGTTGGGCTCAAGGGCTTTGACCCCTCTCACTTCACACCTCAGTGCTCTGAAGTTGCAGCCGGATCTGTTCTGTGCTAGCAGGCTTGGTAGTCTTAACTTAGCATTCTTATAAAGTAAAATCGATTATTGTAATGTATTTTTCTTCTGGATTTAGAGGTAGCTTCAGGCTAAACATTATTCACTCCGTTCCAGGTTGGATGCTGGTCGTCCTTGTGAATAAGAATCTTGTGTAGTAGGAATCCTTCCAGAAAATGTTGTCCAATATCAGGTTTTGGGTTTTAATATGGATTGAAGGTTATGTTGTGGAGTATATGTCCCTGTGACAGTTTATTAAACACTATCTCCGTCTTTATGTAAAAACATTCTGAAAATCTATCTATCCATCCATCCATCCATCCATCCATCCATCCATCCATCCATCCATCCATCCATCCATCCATCCATCCATCCATCCATCCATCCATCCATCCATCCATCCATCTCTCCATCCATCCATCCATCCATCCATCCATCTCTCCATCCATCCATCTCTCCATCCATCCTCTCCAGGTGAAGAGTAACGCAGTGCGTGCATTGGGGAACCTGCTCCACTTCCTGTCAGTCAGTCAGCTGACCCGGCCGGGGTTCCAGCGCCCCCTGGAGGAGGCGGTCAACGCACTGGTCACCACGGTCCAATCAGAAGCCACGATGAAGGTCCGCTGGAATGCCTGCTACGCCCTGGGCAACGCCTTCAGGAACCCTGCCCTGCCGCTCGGTACACACACTGCTCTAATCCTAACCCTAGTTCACACTTTCTGTTTTTGGCCTCAAAACATTCACTTATTCACTCTCTCTGTCTCTTTCTCTCTCTCGTGCTCTCTCTCTCTCCAGATTCTGCTTCCTGGTCTGGCGATGCGTTTTCAGCCCTTTGCTGTGTTGTCACTTCCTGTCAAAACTTCAAGGTGCGCATCAAGTCTGCTGCTGCCCTCTCCGTCCCTGCCTGCCGTCATTGCTACGGTGACGCGGAGCGGTTCGGGCATGTTTGGCGCTCACTGGCCGCGGCCTTGGAACACAGCGAGGAGACGCAGGACTTCCTGGAGTACCGCTACTGCTCCTCTCTCCGACACACACTAACACACGCCCTTACACACCTGCTACAACTCAGCCAATCACAAGACATGCCCGCTCTGGGGGTGTCGCTCGAAATGGAGAAGGGGAGGGGCTTCAAGGAACACCTGGTGAAATACCTGAGAGGGGGAGGGACTGAGGGGGGAGGAGGGACGGAGGGGGAGAGAGAGAGAGAGGGGGAGGAGAGAGTGAGGACTCTGGGAGAGACGCTGGAGAGACTTAGGGGTCTGTGTGTAGAGAGGGAGGGAGAGGGGGATGAATGTAGGGACGGAGGAGAAGAGGAGAGGAATGCGGTGATAGTGGTGGCCTTTCTGGAGGATGTTCTGAGGAGCTGTGAGGAGCTGAAGGTCACACCCTCAGATTGACCTCTAACCCCTGACCCCACACTCTAGCCCAACTCTCTCTCCTCATTCCCCTTCATGAATTTAGGAGCAGGATTTGCATGATGGACAAGAGGGGGAGTTTCAACCATATAACCCTGACCCTACAGAATGGGACCGGTTCAGGAGAGGAGGGGGAACAGAATGGGACTGGTTCAGGAGAGGAGGGGGAACAGAATGGGACTGGTTCAGGAGAGGAGGGGGAACAGAATGGGACTGGATCAGGAGAGGAGGGGGAACAGAATGGGACCGGTTCAGGAGAGGAGGGGGAACAGAATGGGACTGGTTCAGGAGAGGAGGGGGAACAGAATGGGACTGGTTCAGGAGAGGAGGGGGAACAGAATGGGACTGGTTCAGGAGAGGAGGGGGAACAGAATGGGACTGGTTCAGGAGAGGAGGGGGAACAGAATGGGACTGGTTCAGGAGAGGAGGGGGAACAGAATGGGACTGGTTCAGGAGAGGAGGGGGAACAGAATGGGACTGGTTCAGGAGAGGAGGGGGAACAGAATGGGACTGATGTTAAAGCAGATGGACTGCCTTACTGCTTGATGCTGTTATTATTAGAACTACTGGTGTTATAACAGTATTATAGGGTTACAGTGCTATTATTACTGTTATATTACAATACTATTACTGTAGGTGATTACAGTACTACCGTATTATTGTTATTTCTGCTGTGTTTATCATTAAACTGGACCAGCGCCGCTAGACTCTCTTCCTGATCCTGCATCCGTGTTACTGATGGTCAGTATCTTACACACCCAGCCTGACACCACTACCTAATGAACCCTGGTGTTACCGACCTGTGGCTCTGTCTGTGACTTCTAATGTCATTTACTCTGAACCTGCTTCGAAAATTGTGTCAAATATTACACAAATCAACATGGGATTAACATGAAATCTTCCATTGCAACAAAATAAACACATCAAGAGAGTGAAAAATTTGTTGTCATATAATCTGATAAAGGCAGATTATGTAATCCAACATCTGGTATGGTAAATGGCATACATTGTACAAATATATATTTTTTAAATCTGCATCTCTAAGAAGATGAAAGGTTACATCTCAGAAGTGCCTTCAGTTTAAATATCAAACAGAAACATTCATATACAGAAAATAATGAAGGTAATCCTTTACATGGGGTTAATATTGACATGTTGACAGTATATATCTGTAAAAATGAATCCTCTCCTGCAAACCTTATGTCCCAACAACATTGACGCTCAATATATTTTTGATGTAAGCCATATTCAAAACGTTATTCAAGCCAGACATTATTGAGATGATATCTGTTTTGTTGATTAACATCAGGTTCTAATTTAGCGAGCTTGTTAGGCTGGCTCCTGGGTTCACGTCTCAGCGAGAGCACAAGTATGCTGGCTAACTTGTACCTTGACAACATTGACGCTCAATTGACTAATTTGGTTCAATTATCTCAGCCATAGTCACAATTAAATTGAAGGCAGATGAACTATCTAACAGGCATGAGCTCAGGTCGGCTACAGACTGTCACCAACCTCTCCACCATACCTAGCTAGTTAGCTAATCAAAGCGATGCTCTTAAATTACATATAATAGTGTAGCTTAACAATGCTATGTCTATTCTTACCTTGATCGTCGGTATTATATTATATATATTATATCTCCAATATAATTAGCAGTCTCGTCTAGGTCAGTTACTGTGACGTGTTACTGATGGTCAGTAGTAGTCTACCAAACTAGCTAACTGTCTGGTACTCAGCACTCTATTGTCCCTCTAATCACTCTGACATCAATGCAAATGTAATCAAACACTTAATGAGCCCATGAGCTCATGTTGCACAACATTTCTATAGGCTTTGCAATTATGTGAGAAAAAAACTAGTTTTGATGGACTATTAAAAATATGCCTAATATATTTATTTCTCAACTTTCCTAATATTAAGCACGTTGCTTGTCTTTACACCAGGAGTCTAGTCTACCTGGAAGGCATGAACCACAGGAAGAGCGTCCTCCTTTCTCTTTATAAGTGCAAAGAGGACGTGTATTGTTTTCACTGTTTCAGACAGGTGCATGATAATGGTCCATTCTAAATCAACTAATTTCTCACACATTATTTAGTTTATGAAAAGACAAGATTACATCAAGAATAGTCTGGTGGGTGAAGATATTAGCTCATCAATTATGAATGATACATAGATAGGTAGGTAGGTAGATAGATAGATAGATAGATAGATAGATAGATAGATAGATAGATAGATAGATAGATAGATAGATAGGTACTTTATTGATCCCCGAGGGGAAATTTCTGGAGTGCAAAAAAGCTATAAAAAGACATTACATAGTATGGGTGGATGGCTGAATATGTACACTATACATTGTTACTGAGTGTTAGGTGAAGAAGAAAAAAATGATACAAATATTGCAAGTTGATATAGATAAATAAGGAGTATCTGGATGGTTAACTATACTATACAGGTCGATGGCAGAGAAATACTTAAATAGCTAAAAGTGCGTATGATATAAGTGAGGGTAATAATAGTTTACTTAATATACAGACTGGTTAAATAAACAGGTAAATTAATATTTTGCATGGTTAAATTAACTGTACAGGTAAATATACAGTTCAATTTACAGGTAAGTGAATATTTGCATGGTTACATTAACTGTACAGGTAAATGACAGGAAGAGATACTTTAATAGCTAAATGTGTGTATGATATAATTTGGGGTAATAATAGTAATTCCCTTAAAATAGTCCTTAGTGAGCAGGGTTTAATTACAGATAAATGCACGTATTGCACATTCGATATACTAAAAATGAGTGATTACGGACCAGAGTTACTCACGGATGGATGGAAGAGAGAGAATCATGGATAAAATCCCCCGAAATGGATTGGAGGGCGGGATGTAAACAATAACAGCAATGGCCGCCGTGAATTTCCTCGGCAAATAGTAGGGTCTCAGGCTAACGGCTAACAGCTCAATGTCCGGGCTACAAAACTGTTCCTTAAGAGTAATATGTCTCGGATTACACCATCTGTTGTTAACTAATAAAGCCAGCCCCCCTCCCTTACTCTTACCGGAAGAAACGCTATCCCTGTCTCTGATAGTCTGGAAAACCGCCAATAGTTACGTTCTCTATTGGGATGTTATCATTCAGTCATGTTTCAGTAAAACACAATAGGCTCGTTTCCCGGTAGTCTCTCTGTCCATGGACCAGACACTCAAGCTCATCCATCTTGTTATGTAGCGATCTCACGTTGCCCATAATGATAGACGGTATAGCAGGCTTGTATTTCCTAAGATTTGCCTTAAACTTCCCACCTGCCCTGCATCCACGCCATCGCCTTTTCAACTCGTCTGGAATATCAAACTTTTCCCTGGGGTGCAGCAGCGCTGAGTGAGCTAAATCCAGGAGCTGGGCTTGGTTGTAAATAATTGAGGACTCGCATGTAAGTTCGGCGCTGAGAAAAATAAAAAGGAACGTTAAAACCTTCATAAAACAGTAGCACTTTATAATCCTGAACTATTATAGTTACACTGTTGCAAAAAACTGATGAAAAACTTATGAAAAACATACTAAAACAACAATTAACGAACGTGAATGATGTATTAACCCTTGTTGACAAGCTTGTTTTCCAAGATAGATTCTCCAGATCCTTCAGGTTTCGGGGCTGTCGCTGGGCAATACGGACTTTCAGCTCCCTCCAAAGATTTTCTATTGGGTTCAGGTCTGGAGACTGGCTAGGCCACTCCAGGACCTTGAGATGCTTCTAACGGAGCCACTCCTTAGTTGCCCTGGCTGTGTGTTGCGGGTCGTTGTCATGCTGGAAGACCCAGCCACGACCCATCTTCAATGCTCTTACTGAGGGAAGGAGGTTGTTGGCCAAGATCTCGCGATACATGGCCCCATCCATCCTCCCCTCAATACGGTGCAGTCGTCCTGTCCCCTTTGCAGAAAAGCATCCCCAAAGAATGATGTTTCCACCTCCATGCTTCACGGTTGGGATGGTGTTCTTGGGGTTGTACTCATCCTTCTTCCTCCAAACACGGCGAGTGGAGTTTAGACCAAAAAGCTCTATTTTTGTCTCATCAGACCACATGACCTTCTCCCATTCCTCCTCTGGATCATCCAGATGGTCATTGGCAAACTTCAGACGGGCCTGGACATGCGCTGGCTTGAGCAGGGGGACCTTGCGTGCGCTGCAGGATTTTAATCCATGACGGCATAGTGTGTTACTAATGGTTTTCTTTGAGACTGTGGTCCCAGCTCTCTTCAGGTCATTGACCAGGTCCTGCCGTGTAGTTCTGGGCTGATCCCTCACCTTCCTCATGATCAATGATGCCCCACGAGGTGAGATCTTGCATGGTGCCCCAGACCGAGGGAGATTGACCGTCATCTTGAACTTCTTCCATTTTCTAATAATTGCGCCGTTGTTGCCTTCACACCAAGCTGCTTGCCTATTGTCCTGTAGCCCATCCCAGCCTTGTGCAGGTCTACAATTTTATCCCTGATGTCCTTACACAGCTCTCTGGTCTTGGCCATTGTGGAGAGGTTGGAGTCTGTTTGATTGAGTGTGTGGACAGGTGTCTTTTATACAGGTAACGAGTTCAAACAGGTGCAGTTAATACAGGTAATGAGTGGAGAACAGGAGGGCTTCTTAAAGAAAAACTAACAGGTCTGTGAGAGCCGGAATTCTTACTGGTTGGTAGGTGATCAAATACTTATGTCATGCAATAAAATGCAAATTAATTATTTAAAAATCATACAATGTGATTTTCTGGATTTTTGTTTTAGATTCTGTCTCTCACAGTTGAAGAGTACCTATGATAAAAATGACAGACTTCTACATGCTTTGTAAGTAGGAAAACCTGCAAAATCGGCAGTGTATCAAATACTTGTTCTCCCCACTGTAGATAGATAGATAGCATTGTGTAGACATTCCAGCCTCATCTCTGCTCTGCTTTGTCTTTCTGTATGCCTCGCCTCTGTCTCTCTCCTTTGGAGGGCGACTGTGAGGGGGAGCTCTGATTGGCTTCAGTAGTGTTCCAGCGACACCTCTGACAGCCAATAGTAAGACAGATATGTTTTGCCGGTTTGTGGTGCATATAAAGGCTTCCCTGTCCAGATGAAGGTACAACTCACCAGGACCAAGGCTAATACGACATATCAAGACAAGAACAACGTTAAACTTAACTTCTGTGTGTGTCTGGGACTCACAGCTTGGCTACAGGTAGGTAATTTACCTGTAATATAACTGCATGGAGTCATACCTGTCTTCACCCAGGATACTGTTATTACAAACTGGCTGTGCTGAATAGATTGCAATAGGTTTTAATGTTGTATACTAATTAATGGGCTGGAGAGTTACTGTTCTCCCAAGTTAATAATATACAATAGAAGCTTGGACTAGTTTGAGATCTCATCTGTGTTGTGGTGAAACCAGTTATTTTTCTGTGTTGTGGTGAAACCAGTTATCCATCTGTGTTGTGGTGAAACCAGTTATCCATCTGTGTTGTGGTGAAACCAGTTATCCATCTGTGTTGTGGTGAAACCAGTTATTCATCTGTGTTGTGGTGAAACCAGTTAGATAGATAGATAGATAGATAGATAGATAGATAGATAGATAGATAGATAGATAGATAGATAGGTAGATAGGTAGATAGATAGGTACTTTATTGATCTCCCGGGGGGGAAATTTCATTATCAAGCAGCTACAACAAAAACACAGGGCAGGTGCAAAATGCCACAACGAAAGTACACAAAAGACAGATACACGGTACATGATACATAGAGTGTCAGTATGAAAAAGTATAGAAATACAAGAAGTCTGGGGTGCAAAAAAAAAGCTATAAAAAGGACATTGCATAGTATGGGTGGTTGGCTGAATATGTACACTATACATTGGTGGATGTTGGATGGTTAACTATACTATACAGGTCGATGGCAGAGAAATACTTCAGTAGCTAAAAATGCGTATGATATGAGCGAGGGTAATAATAGTTTACTTAATAGACAGACTGGGTAAATGAACAGGTAAGTGAAAATTTTGCATGCAATCTGTGTTGTGGTGAAACCAGTTATCATCTGTGTTGAGTGAAACCAGTCATCCATCTGTGTTTGGTGAAACCAGTCATCCAACTGTGTTGTGGTGAAACCAGTTATCCATCTGTGTTGTGTGAAACCAGTCATCCATCTGTGTTGTGGTGAAACCAGTCATCCAACTGTGTTGTGGTGAAACCAGTCATCCATCTGTGTTGTGGTGAAACCAGTCATCCATCTGTGTTGTGGTGAAACCAGTCATCCATCTGTGTTGTGGTGAAACCAGTCATCCATCTGTGTTGTGGTGAAACCAGTCATCCAACTGTGTTGTGGGCTTGAGTGATATGGACAGGGGTCTAATATAAGAACAGTAATCTGGCAGGAGAATGTATTAATACATGGTTGTTTATCAGCTTGCTGTGTTCAGTATGCTATCCACTAACTATCTAGACCATTATGAGCTAATGGTTTGGCCTGTCCTTATTCTCTGAAGCAGTTTTGACTCTCAGCTGATCCCATCCGGAGTTACGATTAGAAGAGTCCTGGTGAGTCACTGTGTGTGTGTTTGTTTGCAGTGCTGTTGTGCTGCGGATGGGATCAGCAGAGAGAGAAGAGAGAGAGAGAGAGAGAGAGAGAGAGAGAGAGAGAGAGAGAGAGAGAGAGAGAGAGAGAGAGAGAGAGAGAGAGAGAGAGAGAGAGAGAGAGAGAGAGAGAGAGAGAGAGAGAGAGAGAGAGAGAGAGAGAGAGAGAGAGAGAGAGAGAGAGAGAGAGAGAGAGAGAGAGAGAGAGAGAGAGAGAGAGAGAGAGAGAGAGAGAGAGAGAGAGAGAGAGAGAGAGAGAGAGAGAGAGAGAGAGAGAGAGAGAGAGAGAGAGAGAGAGAGAGAGAGAGAGAGAGAGAGAGACGGCTGGCCAGCAAGTCCAGTTCATCCTTCATCATCAGTTGATACTGTAGCTGAACATCGGCTACCGCTAGACTTCAGTTAAAACGTGGCACTGCTGTTAATGTGTAACTATCTACAATATAATGTAGAAGTGTTACCTAGGTAACAACACCAGGTCAGTGTGTGTCCCTGTTTCCTATAGCAGAGGGAGGGAGGGGTTGAGAAAGAGTGTGTAGGGGGAGGGAGGGAAGGGTTGAGAAAGAGTGTGTAGGGGGAGGGAGGGAGGGAAGGACTCACCCTCATGAAGAGAGAAAGAGTGTGTAGGGGGAGGGAGAGAGGGAAGGACTCACCCTCATGAAGAGAGAAAGAGTGTGTAGGGGGAGGGAGGGAAAGACTCTCACCCTCATGAAGAGAGAGAGTTGCATATGAATCACCCTGAAGGTCAAAGAATCACATGGTCACATGGTTTCACCTTTAGTGTTGCGAGATGTAATGGAAGGAAGGTTGCTATAGTGTTTATCAACAGTCAGACACTTCATGATAATACAGGTAGCCATGATCATATTAAAGTACCAGTAATTAATGGAACTGTGATTATATTGAATTTTAAACAACCGCTGCCCAGTGTTCAGAACTACTGGAATAACCTCTCTCTCTCTCTCTCCCTCTGTGTCTCCACAGACCTGTGAACCCTGATCTCCAGACTACTAGCTGAGGGTCTCTCGGCAAGTTCTGACCCAAAGATTTGCTGCTTCTCTGTCTTCTCCTCACTCTCAGCTCTCCCCGTTTTCTGAACGTTGACCTCAGGCCTCTAGACTCCCATTCTCTGAACATTGACATCAGGCCTCTAGACTCCCTGTTCTCTGAACATTGACCTCAGGGCTCTAGACTCCCTGTTCTCTGAACTTCGACCTCAGGCCTCTAGACTCCCCATTTCTCTGCCTATCCTCCTCTCCTGTCTGGTCATGGCTCCGTCCCTGGCCACAGCATTTGCCAGGCGGTGGTGGATGGCGGTGACAGCCATTATAGAGAACCTGCTGTTCTCAGCTGTCCTGCTGGGCTGGGGATCACTACTCATCATGCTGAAGTCTGAAGGCTACTACTCCTACATGTGCAACGGAGAAGGTGAGAGCACAACCTTTAACTTCTCCAGAACTTGTAGTAGGGTGATCATTCAGAGTACTGTCTTTCACCACACCCTCTCATGAATGTAGCAGGGCTCTGGTGGGTGTGGGGTGTGTGTGGGGGGGGGGGGGGGGTTGAGCTATTGACTCAAGGAGGTGTGTTATAACATGTGAGGGGTTCTAATGTTTCAACATGAACACATTAATAGCTCTGTAACAGTCTCTCTCTCTGACATCTCTGGCATGCAACATGTCCCTCACCTCTCACATAGACATTAAAAGCTCTATTCCGCAATAGAATTGTAAAGGACCCCAGGAGGACCCCAGGAACATTAGGTGTCTGGAGGACCCCAGGAACATTAGGTGTCTGGAGGACCCAAGGTCTATCACAGGAGGTTAGAGAAACCTGTTGAAAAGTTATATCTAGAAGAAATAGAACTCCCACTGTGTACTTATTAGGTCTCGTTACCTAAAACAGAAGTTATTTCCTATTATAGAATAAAAAGGTTTATTATCAATGAGGTGAACTATCAAGTAATATAATTTATTTGCGTAGGTTAAACATCACATCCATTGACCAAGTAGTGAAACATAAACCATTGCTATGTAGAATCTCAGGGAATTACTCTTCCATAAAATCAAGCTTCTGTTGTTGTGTATTTTCATGCATCTCAATAAACTGTAACCCTAAACATTATTACTTCCAACTTGGCCCAGTTCACAAGCCCACCTTGACACGCCAAGCTAGAACGGGCCCTGTATCTCAACCAATAACTAATGTAGGCTAAATATCCCAAGCAGAGCTACAGAAACTTCCAGAAAGGGTCAGGCTTCTTTGGCTTTGGGTGTCCTCGAGAGATTGATGTCGTCGTAGTCACAGATCGTTTTGGGTTCCACCGCGGTCCGTCGAGTTTTATGAACAAAAAGCGATGTATGTGCGTAACGATCGGACGAATCGGGTGTGAGTAGCTCCGTTTTGTACCAAACTGTGGTTACATGTAGAAACCAGACAACAACATTTAAATTAAGCCTCTAAAATTGGCAAATCAACACATGCCCAAGCAACTCAGTTATGTTCAACAGTGAACCAATCAGTTGGTAAAGCATCAACGTGACAGGAAATCCAGCCAGCCATGGATTCACCCAAAGAAAAAGACAAGGATCAACTTGGAGATGCAAAACGATGTTGGAGGCGGCTTATGGTAGAGAAAATAACATTCATTTCTCTGGCAACAGCTCTGGTGGACATTCCTGTAGTCAGCATGCCATTTGAACACTCCCTCAAAACTTGAGACATCGGTGGCATTGTGTTGTGTGACAAAACTGCACATTTTAGAGTGATCTTTAATTGTCCCCAGCACAAGGTGCACCTGTGTAATGATCATGCTGTTTAATCAGCTTCTTGATATGCTACACCTGTCAGGTGGATGGATTATCTTGGCAAAGGAGAAATGCTCACTAACAGGGATGTAAACAAATAAGCCTTTTGTGTGCATGGAAAATATGAAAAATGGGACTAACACTTTACATGTTGCGTTTATATTTTGTTCAGTATAAAATGATTTCCACAACAGAATTAAAGAGAAATGTTGGAGTGTCCAATTTAGACATTTTCAAATACAGAGCCTTCAGGAAGTATTCAGACCCCTTGACTTATTCCACATTTTGTTGTATTACAGCCTGAATTCAAAATGGATTAAATCTAAGTTTTTCTCACCCATCTAAAGGAAAACATGTTTATTTTTTATTTTTTTGCTAATTTATTGAAAATGAAATACAGAAATACTGTATCTCATTTCCCTAAGTATTCACACCCCTGAGTCAATACTTCGTCAAAGCACCTTTGGCAGTGATTACAGCTGTGAGTGTTTCTGGGTAATTCTCTAAGAGCTTTCCACACCTGAGTTGTGCAACATTTGCCCATTTATTATTTTCAAAATTCTTCAAGCTCTTTCAAATTGGTTGTTGATCATTGCTAGACAACCATTTTCAGGTCTTGCCATAGATTTTATTCAAAACTGTAAGTCGACCACTCAACAACATTCAATGTCTTCTTGGTAAGCAACTCCAGTGTAGATTTGGCCTTGTGTTTTAGGTCATTGTCCTGCTGAAAGGTGAATTCATCTCCCAGTGTCTGGTGGAAAGCAGACTGAACCAGGTTTTCCTCTGGGATTTTTCCTGTGTTAGCTCCATTCGGTTTCTTTTTTATCCTGAAAAACTCCCCAGTCTTTAATGATTACAAGCATACCCATAACATGATGCAGCCGCCACCATGCTTGGACATATGGAGAGTGGTACTCAGTAATGTGTTGTATTGGTTTTGGACCAAACATAACACTTTGTATTCAGGACACAAAGTTAATTTCTTTCCCACATTGTTTGCAGTTTTACTTTATTGCCTTGTTGCAAACAGGAAGCATGTTTTGGAATATGTGTATTCTGTCCAGGCTTCCTTCAGGTTAGTATTGTGGAGTAACTACAATGTTGATGATCCATCCTCAGTTTTCTCCTTTCACAGCCATTAAACTCTGGAACTGTTTTAAAGTCACCATTGTCCTCATGGTGAAATCCCTGAGTGGTTTCCTTCCTCTCCGGCAACTGAGTTAGGAAAGATGCCTGTATCTTTGTAGTGACTGGGTGTATTGATACACCATCCAAAGTGTAATTCATAACTTCTCCATGCTCAAAGGGATATTCAATGTCTGCTTTTTTTTAAATTCTACCAATAGGAGCCCTTTGTGAAGGCCAGTGACAAAGAAAATCTGAATGTAATCAATTATACATTCAGGCTGTAACACAAAACATTTTGAAAAGTCAAGGGGTGTGAATACGTTCTGAAGGCACTGTATATATGCAACTTAAATGTTTTAAATCACGACCTGAAAGTTTTGGACATCAGAAAATGTTATTCATATGAGAGGTAAGATATACCAAACCTTGCAGAGAGCCGTTCCAACTGACATTCTCTTCGAAAAAAAAACAAAACTTTTGGAACCAAGATTAAAAAATAACTGATGTTGCCATAACTAACAAGATTACAGTTAAGGAAAATGTTCGCTTAATCCAGTATAAACTAATGTATCAAATGTATTATACAAGAGACCAAATCCACAAAACTAACAATGACTCAATAATCCATGCCTTCTGGGAATGTTATAAAGTCCCAAATTATGGGCTGAGTTAGAAAGTTGGCTTTCATAAGTATTGCAATGTAAGTTCACTTTTAATCCGTCTGTCTGCATATTTCAAGAGGGTGCAGTGAAATACCCAATGGGGTGGACCATACTTTTCTCAAACTGGGACTCAACTCATCCTCCATCATTAGGACAGTTGTGTGCAACAGTGAGTTCAACAAGATCCAGGGGGGGAAGTGAAATATTGTTGTGTTACAGCCTGAATTCAAAATGGATCAATACAAATAAAATCACACACAATATCGTACAATGACTAAGTGAAAACATGTTAGAAATGTCTGTAATGTCTCGTCTATGTAAGAAAAGAAGCAGTGATCACAATCCTGTATTCTCCATGATAGACTATTATATCTGTTTACAACAGAGCTGATCCTGTATTCTCCATGATAGACTATTATATCTGTTCTACAACAGAGCTGATCCTGTATTCTCCATGATAGACTATTATATCTGTTTACAACAGAGCTGATCCTGTATTCTCCATGATAGACTATTATATCTG
>CM042391.1:43623971-43728971 GCA_023634145.1 Thymallus thymallus | reverse complement strand
CTCTCTCTCTCTCTCTCTCTTTCACTTTCTCTCTCTTTCTTGCTCTCTCTCTCTCTCAATTAAATTAAATTCAGTAGACTTTATTCACATGGCAAGTTATACATATAACACAAATGTTGTGACCAACAGCAATAATAACATTAGTAGTGGAAATGGGATTACCATTAACAGAAATAAGGTTAGTCCTCGCTCACCTCAGACCCCTGGTGTGTACATCACTGGACCCCCTGCAGTTCTCACCTCAGACCCCTGGTGTGTACATCACTGGACCCCCTGCAGTTCTCACCTCAGACCCCTGGTGTGTACATCACTGGACCCCCTGCAGTTCTCACCTCAGACCCCTGGTGTGTTCATCACTGGACCCCCTGCAGTTCTCACCTCAGACCCCTGGTGTGTACATCACTGGACCCCCTGCAGTTCTCACCTCAGACCCCTGGTGTGTACATCACTGGACCCCCTGCAGTTCGCATACCAGCGCAACATCGGGGTGGATGATGCAATCATCTACCTTCTGCAGACTGCCTACTCTCACCTGGACAACGCAGGTTGCACTGTGAGGGTTCTGTTTTTTATAATAATAGTAGTAGTGGAAATGGGATTACCATTAACAGCAACAATAATAACAATACATTCTTATTCAACCTTTATTTAACTAGGCAAGTCAGTTAAGAACACATTTTTATTTACAAATAAAAATGAGGGTTAAGTGCCTTGCTCAAGGACACCTAAACGGTTTTCACCTTGTCGGCTCGTGTATTGGAACCAGCAACCTTTCGTTTACTGGCCCAACGCTCTGACCGCTAGGCTACCTGCCGCCCCTTTCATCAAAGCAAATAGGAGAGAACTCACATAACATGGTATGAAGCCAAAATGGAAAATAATATTGACATTATATTGCACTTTTCACTGGCTGTCCCTCATTTTAGCTTTTCACCCAATAACAATATTGTGTTTTTTCTTCATGTTTTATAGTTTCAAATTCTTTGTACTGAATGATAATTTGGGGAAAGCAAGGTTCTCTTAGGTCTGAGTATTTGTCACAGTGTAATAGGAAATACAGCTCTGTCTCTACCTCTGCTCTGGAGCAGAGTGAGCACAGCCTGTCCTCTCTGGGCAGCCAGGTTTACCTGTGACGACCGGTCTCTATAGCCAGACGGTCCTCTCTGGGCATCCAGGTTTACCTGTGACGACCGGTCTCTATAGCCAGACTGTCCTCTCTGGGCATCCAGGTTTACCTGTGACGACCGGTCTCTATAGCCAGACTGTCCTCTCTGGGCAGCCAGGTTTGCCTGTGACGACAGGTCTCTATATCCAGACTGTCCTCTCTGGGCAGCCAGGTTTGCCTGTGACGACAGGTCTCTATATCCAGACGGTCCTCTCTGGGCAGCCAGGTTTGCCTGTGACGACCGGTCTCTATAGCCAGACTGTCCTCTCTGGGCAGCCAGGTTTACCTGTGACGACCGGTCTCAATAGCCAGACTGTCCTCTCTGGGCAGCCAGGTTTACCTGTGACGACCGGTCTCTATATCCAGACTGTGCTCACTGAGTCTGTACCTAGTCAGTGTTTTCCTCAGTGTTCTATCAGTCACAGTGGTCAGATAGTCTGCCACCATGTACTGTCTGTTTAGAGACAAATAGCATTGAAGTTTACTTAGATTTTTTTGCTTTGTGATGATTTGGTTGGGTCAGATTTTCTGAGTGATGTCTTGAGGCTCTATGGGGTTGGTTTGGGTTAGTGAACTGAGCCTCAGAACCAGCTGGCTGAGGGACTCTTCTCCTGTTTCATCTCTTGACATTGTAGAGCTGTGTGATGGAATGTTTTGGTCTCTTGTTTTTAGATGGTTGTAAAATGTGATTTTTTCTATTAGAATAAGGAGTGGGTATACATGCTTTATTTTGAGTTGTTCTTTGCACTTCAATACAGTCTTGCAAAACTCTGCATGCAGTATTTAGATTAGATGTTTGTCACATTTGGTAAATTCATTATTAGAGAACCTGGCCATATAGGGCAATTGGTTCTATAACTGATTGTAAAATTATTTTGAGCCAGATTCTAATTGGAATTTAGATTTTAATGTTCCTTTTAATTGCATAGAATGCTCTTCTTGCTCTCTCTCTCTCTCTCTCTCTCTCTCTCTCTCTCTCTCTCTCTCTCTCTCTCTCTCTCACTCTCACTCTCACTCTCACTCTCACTACACTACACCTGTGTTAGTTGATGTGTTGACTTCCCAGATTCCGATACTGACACACCCTGTCTCTCTTCCAATCCCTCCCTCCCCCTACTCCCCCTCTAGGTAACCACACCGCCTCCTCTAATCTGTCCGTCCCCCTCCCCCCACCAGGGGGCGATCATGACTACAGTGATTACTACTCTGAGGTAGAGGGTGTGGTGGGGTTAGGGGACGGGGTAGAGATGAGGCCTCTGCCCCCCCAGGACCCCAACGGCCCTATGAGGATGAATGGCTGGCTGATCTGTAAAGAACAGGATGAGATGTTGAACCTGGCCTTCACCGTGGGATCATTCCTCCTCTCAGCCATCACTCTGCCGCTGGGGATCGTCATGGACAAATATGGACCACGCAACCTACGACTACTGGGCAGGTAGGAGAGAGGGAGAGGAGGTGGAGGGGCTCTGAGTTCAGGTAGGAGAGAGGGAGAGGAGGTGGAGGGGCTCTGAGTTCAGGTAGGAGAGAGGGAGAGGGGCTCTGAGTTCATTCTGAGTTGGTTTAAATGTTTTTTTTATTTAACTAGGCAAGTCAGTTAAGAACAAATTCTTATTTACAGTGACGGCCTACACCGGCCAAACGACGCTGGGCCAATTGTGTGCCGCCTATGGGACTCCCAATCACTGCTGGTTATGATACAGCCTGGATTCGAACCAGGGTGTCTGTAGTGACGCATCTAGCACTGAGATGCAGTGTCTTAGACCACTGCACCACTTGGGTTAAATAGGTGTAATTTGACATGGCGTGTGTCTGATATTATTATAATATTATAAACTGGGTGGTTCGATCCCTGAATGCTGATTGGCTGACAGTCGTGGTATACCATGGGTATGACAAAACATTTATTGTTACTGCTCTAATTACTGTATGTTGGTAACCAGTTTATAATAGCAATAAGGCACCTCAGGGTTTGTGGTATATGTCCAATATACCACGGCTAATGGCTGCAGTCAGTGTTGCATTGTGCATAAGAACAGTCCTTAGCCGTGGTATATTGGCCATATACCACAGCTCCTCATGCCTTATTGCTTAATTATGCTACCATTGATGTATGTTGAAGTATTGTCTGATGTATGGTTATATATGATATTAATGTATGGTTATATATGATATTGATGTATATTGATGTATGGTTATAAATGATATTGATGTATGGTTATATATGATATTGATGTATGGTTACATATGATATTGATGTATGGTTACATATGATATTGATGTATATTGATGTATGGTTATATATGATATTGATGTATGGTTATATATGATATTGATGTATGGTTACATATGATATTGATGTATATTGATGTATGGTTATATATGATATTGATGTATGGTTATATATGATATTGATGTATGGTTATATATGATATTGATGTATGGTTATATATGATATTGATGTATATTGATGTATGGTTACATATGATATTGATGTATGGTTATATATGATATTGATGTATGGTTATATATGATATTGATGTATATTGATGTGGGGTTATATATGGTTACATATGATATTGATGTATATTGATGTATGGTTATATATGATATTGATGTATGGTTATATATGATATTGATGTATTGTTATATGATATTGATGTATGGTTATATATGATATTGATGTATGGTTATATATGATATTGATGTATATTGATGTATGGTTGTATATGATATTGATGTATGGTTATATATGATATTGATGTATATTGATGTATGGTTATATATGATATTGATGTATGGTTATATATGATATTGATGTATGGTTATATATGATATTGATTTATATTGATGTATGGTTATATATGATATTGATGTATGGTTATATATGATATTGATGTATATTGATATATGGTTATATATGATATTGATGTATATTGATGTATGGTTATATATGATATTGATGTATGGTTATATATGATATTGATGTATATTAATGTATGGTTATATATGATATTGATGTATATTGATGTATGGTTATATATTATATGGATGTATGGTTATATATTGATGTATATTGATGTATGGTCTGTGTATATTAATGTATGGTTATATATTGATGTATATTGATGTATGGTCTGTGTATATTAATGTATGGTTATATATTGATGTATGGTCTGTGTATAGTGATGTATGGTTAAATATTGATGTATATTGATGTATGGTCTGTGTATATTAATGTATGGTTATATATTGATGTATATTGATGTATGGTCTGTATGTATTCCAGTGCCTGTTTCTCCTTCTCCTGTCTCCTTATCGCCTACGGAGCATACAACCCTGATGGTGAGTAGACAACCTAGCGTACAGTAACATGTCACCAAACTACCAAATCACTATCACCACATCACCTAGCTACCATATCACTGTCACTACATCACCTAGCTACCATATCACTGTCACTACATCACCTAGCTACCATATCACTAGCTACCATATCAACTAGCTATCATATCCATAGCTACCTGTTCACCTAACAAAATATATCACCTAGCTACCATATCACCTAGATACTATATCACCATATCATTATATCACCTAGCTACCATATCACCTAGCTAACAAATCACCTAACTACCATGTCACCTAGCTACCATATCACTGTCACTACATCACCTAGCTACCATTTCACCTAACTACCATATCACATAGCTGCCATATCCATAGCTACCTGTTCACCTAACAAAATATATCACCTAGCTACCATATCACCTAGATACTATATCACCATATCATTATATCACCTAGCTACCATTTCACCTAGATACTATATCACCAAATCATTATATCACCTAGCTAACATATCACCTAGCTAACATATCACTATACCACCATATTACCATATCACCTAGCTGCCATATCACCTACCTACCATATCAAGATATCACATACTAGCTACCATATCACCTAGCTACCATATGACATAGCTATCAAATAACATAGCTACCATATCATCTTGCTACCATACCTCCTAGCTGCCATGTCACCTAGCTACCATATCAAGATATCACCTAGCTACTATATCACATAGCTACCATATGTCAAAGCTAGCATATAACCTAGCTACCATATCCC
Source organism: Thymallus thymallus (assembly GCA_023634145.1). Lineage (NCBI taxonomy): Eukaryota > Metazoa > Chordata > Actinopteri > Salmoniformes > Salmonidae > Thymallus > Thymallus thymallus. The sequence goes on along the minus strand of CM042391.1, from coordinate 43,723,675 downwards.
TATCAATATATCATAATATCAACATATTACCTAGATATCATATCGCCTAGCTACCATATTGCCTAGGTACCATATCACATAGCTAGCATATCACCTAGCTACCATATCAATATACCACCATATTAATATATCACCTAGCTAATATATCACCTATGTACCTTAACACCTAGCTACAGTGTAACCAAGCTACCATATCACCTAGCTCCCATATCACCTAGCTACCATATCACTCAGCTATCATATCACCTAGCTACCATATCAACTATCCAACTATGTCAACATATCATCTAGCTACCATATAAACTAGCTTACACAACATGTAGCTACCATATCACTATATCACCATATCAAAACATCACCTAGCACCCATATCACATAGCTACCTTATCACTATCAATATATCACCATATCAACTATCTACCGTATCACCTAGCTGCCATATCCCATAGTTACCCAATCACCTAACAAATATATAGATAGATAGATAGATAGATAGATAGATAGATAGATAGATAGATAGATAGGTACTTTATTGATCCCCCGGGGGGGAAATTTCATCGGGAGCTGCTTAACAGGCGACCACTCAGGGCGGCGCCAAACAGATGTATCACCTAGCTACCATATCACCTAGATAACATATCAAGATATTACCTAACTACCATATCGCCTAGCTAACATATCACCTAGCTACCATATCACTATACAAACATCACTATACCAACATATTACCATATCACCTACCTACCATATGACCTAGCTATCAAATAACCTAGCTACCATATCATCTTGCTACGATACCTCCTAGCTGACATACCACCTAGCTACCATATCAAGATATCACCTAGCTACTATATCACATTGCTACCATATCACCTAGCTACCATATCTCTATCAATTTATCATAATATCAACATATTACCTAGCTACCATTTCACCTACTGTAGCTACCATATCACCTGGCTACCATATAACACAGCTAGCATATCACCTAGCTACCATATGACATAGCTAGCATATCCACTAGCTATCATATCACTATCAATATATCATAATACCAACATATCACCCAGCTACCATATCACCTAGCTACCATATCACAATCAACATATCATAATAACAAGATATCACCTAGCTACCATATCATCTTGCTACCATATCTCCTAGATGCCATTTCACCTAGCTACCATATCTCCTAGATGCCATTTCACCTAGCTACCATATCAACTAGCTACCATATCACTGTCAATATATCCCATATCACCTAACTACCATATTACCTAGCTACTATATCACTATATCCCCTAGCTACCACATCACCTAGCTACCATATCAACATATCACCTAGCTACCATATAACATAGCTACCATATCAACTAGCTACCATATCACCTAGCTACCATATAATAGCTAGCATATTACATAGCTACCATATCACTACCAATATATCATATCAACATATCACCTAACTACCATATCAATATATCACCTAGCTACCATATCTCTATCACTATACCACCATATCAGACTGTATTTTTATACTTTTTCATACTGCCGCACTATGTATCATGTATCGTGTCTGTCTTTTATGTATTTCGTTTTGCCTTTGCTCCTGTCCTGTGTTTTTCATTGCTGCTTGACAAAGTAATTTCCCCTCGGGGATCAATAAAGTATCTATCTATCTATCTATCTATCTATCTATCTATCTATCTATCTATCTATCTATCTATCTATCTATCTATCTATCTATCTATCTATCTATCTATCTATCTATCTATCTATCTATCTATCTATCTATCTATCTATCTATCGATCTATCTATTTCCTAGCTACCATTTCACCTAGTTACCATATCACCTACCTACCATATGACTTAGCTACCATATCACACAGATACCATATCACATAGCTAGCATATCACTTAGCTACCATATCACTATCAATAAATCATAATAACAACATATCACCTAGCTACCATATCACTTAACTTCCATATCACCTACCTATCATATCAATATATCACCTAGCTACCATATCACTATCACTATATCACCATATCACCTAGCTACCATATCACTATCACTATATCACCATATCACCTAGCTACCATATCACTATCACTATATCACCATATCACCTAGCTACCATATCACTATCACTATATCACCATATCACCTAGCTACCATATCACTATCACTATATCACCATATCACCTAGCTACCATATCACTATCACTATATCACCATATCACCTAGCTACCATATCACTATCACTATATCACCATATCACCTAGCTACCATATCACTATCACTATATCACCATATCACCTAGCTACCATATCACTATCACTATATCACCATATCACCTAGCTACCATATCACTATCACTATATCACCATATCACCTAGCTACCATATCACTATCACTATATCACCATATCACCTAGCTACCATATCACTATCACTATATCACCATATCACCTAGCTACCATATCACTATCACTATATCACCATATCACCTAGCTACCATATCACTATCACTATATCACCATATCACCTAGCTACCATATCACTATCACTATATCACCATATCACCTAGCTACCATATCACTATCACTATATCACCATATCACCTAGCTACCATATCACTATCACTATATCACCATATCACCTAGCTACCATATCACGATCACTATATCACCATATCACCTAGCTACCATATCACTATCACTATATCACCATATCACCTAGCTACCATTGTCCACATTTCCCACATTTCAAATAGTGGAAATAATGTTCCAATGTCCCCCTTTATTGACATAAAAGATTTGGTGGCAAAAGAGTCTCTGGAACAAAGAGTCATAAAACCGGGCCAACTTCCCCCTTTCCTCTCCTGTAGGCAGTCTGTCAGCCGTTTGACACTTTGATCTGGCAACTTTTGATCCATACCAAGGAGGGAGTCATGACATCATGACACCTAAATACCATGTCACCTAGCTAACATATCACCATATCACCTAGCTACCATGTAACTTAGCTACCATATCACCTAGTTACAATATCACTATGACTATACCACCATATCAACATATCACCTAGCTACCATATCACCTTGCTACCATAGCAGCTAACTACCATATAACCTAGCTACCATATCACCATATCACACAGCTACCATTTCACATAGCCACCATATCACGTAGCTACCATAGCAACTAGCTACCATATAAGCTAGCTGCCATATCACCTAGCTACCATATCACCTAGTTACCATATCAGCATATCACCTAGCTATCTTATCACCTAGATACCATATCACCTACCATACCTTATCACCTAGCTACCATATCAACATATCACCTAACTTCCATATCACCTAGTTACTATATCACTATCACTATAACACCATATCAACATATTACCTAGCTACAATATCATCTAACTACCATTTCACCTAGCTACCACATGACGTAGCTGCCATATCACCTAGCTATCATATGACCTATCTACCATGTCACCTAGCTGCCATATCACCTATCTACCATGTCACCTAACTACCATATCAACATATCACCTAGCTACCATATCACCAAGCTGCCATATCACCTAGTTACCATATCCCTATGAACGTGGGTGTGTGTATCTGAAGTGTGTGTGTGTCTGACTGTGTTTCTATCTTCCTCCACAGAGCTGTCCATCCTCATCTTCATCGCTCTGACGTTCAACGGCTTTGGTGGCATGTGCATGACGTTCACCTCCCTCACGGTAAGAGTGTGTGTGTGTTACGTGTCTCTGTGTGTTACGTGTCTCTGTGTGTTACGTGTCTCTGTGTGTTACGTGTCTCTGTGTGGTATGTGTCTCTGTGTGGTATGTGTCTCTGTGTGGTACGTGTCTCTGTGTGGTATGTGTCTCTGTGTGTTACGTGTCTCTGTGTGTTACGTGTCTCTGTGTGGTATGTGTCTCTGTGTGTTACGTGTCTCTGTGTGGTATGTGTCTCTGTGTGTTACGTGTCTCTGTGTGTTACGTGTCTCTGTGTGTGTGTGTCTCTGTGTGTTACGTGTCTCTGTGTGGTACGTGTCTCTGTGTGGTATGTGTCTCTGTGTGGTACGTGTCTCTGTGTGGTATGTGTCTCTGTGTGTTACGTGTCTCTGTGTGTTACGTGTCTCTGTGTGTGTGTGTCTCTGTGTGGTACGTGTCTCTGTGTGGTACGTGTCTCTGTGTGGTATGTGTCTCTGTGTGGTACGTGTCTCTGTGTGGTATGTGTCTCTGTGTGTTACGTGTCTCTGTGTGTTACGTGTCTCTGTGTGGTATGTGTCTCTGTGTGGTACGTGTCTCTGTGTGGTATGTGTCTCTGTGTGTTACGTGTCTCTGTGTGTTACGTGTCTCTGTGTGTGTGTGTCTCTGTGTGTTACGTGTCTCTGTGTGGTACGTGTCTCTGTGTGTTCAGTTCAGATTTCTCCATATTCACTTGTGAATAGAGAGAAAGTGTGTGTCAGTGACATGTGGGTGTGTTTTGCATGTTGTTTGTCACTTTGTCTCTATGTAGAGAACATTGTGTCATTCAGCCTCAGTTGTTTTCATTCATTTTCTCTTTTTCATCACACAATTTTATTTCCTATCTCCCTCCCTCTCTCTCTGCCTCCCTCCCTCTCTCTCTGGCCTGGCGCCCTGCCTCCTGTCCTGTGGTCGTGTATTGGCCGCCCGCTGGGAGGGAGGGATAGAGAGAGAGGGAGAGAACGGGAGAAAGTTTATCACTGTCCCAGTACTTCTCTCCCTCGTTGCTTTGAACAACAACAACAAAGACTTTCTCCAACTCTCTCTCTCTCCCACATACCTGAATTCTTTATTTAGATCCACAATGAAACATTGTAGCATTCAAGGACAGAGAAACACAGAGAGTTAGAGGGGTGGAGCTACCATATCACTAGGTCACCATATCACACAGCTACCATATCACTAGGTCACCATATCACACAGCTACCATATCACTAGGTCACCATATCACACAGCTACCATATCACTAGGTCACCATATCACACAGCTACCATATCACTAGGTCACCATATCACACAGCTACCATATCACGTAGCTCCTTCTCTCTCCCTCCCTCCCTCCCTTCCTCCATCCTTGCCATTACAGTAAACCTCCCCTCCTCTGTCCTTCCATTGTGCAGTCTTTAAGAGAAGTCAGGTTAATCGTTAGAATCCTCTAGACGTGTTTCTGAAGTGAGGAGAACCAGCATGAGGTCTGAGGTGGTTAATAGTGGTGAGTTACAGCTGGGTTCAAGGTCAGGGTTAAAGAGAGCTCCTTCAGTTATGTAGATGAATGTTATCGCACACACATATACATAAACACACACGCACACACAGTGTTATGCTCAGCCACAGACAGACAGACAAGCAATCTCTCTCTCTCTCTCTCCTCCCTTGTACCTCCCTGGTTCACCTTCAGAATACTGGTACTACCTGGCACCACCCTCACAATTGCACTAGTTTCTTTAGCCTACCCCCCACACCTTGTCACTGCTGTCCCTAACACTGTCCCACCCCCAGCCTGTCTCTGGGAGCTCAACAACAGGGCAGAGGAATGTACAGTACACTGTTACTCCCACAACAACACCAGGGCCATTAGAACAGTACAACTTAACTCCAGTGATCTGAGCACAGATTAACTTCTAATGCCAGACCTTTAGACTCCAAACCCTCAGAGAGACCTTTAGACTCCAAACCCTCAGAGAGACCTTTAGACTCCAAACCCTCAGAGAGACCTTTAGACTCCAAACCCTCAGAGAGACCTTTAGACTCCAAACCCTCGGAGAGACCTTTAGACTCCAAACCCTCGGAGAGACCTTTAGACTCCAAACCCTCGGAGAGACCTTTAGACTCCAAACCCTCGGAGAGACCTTTAGACTCCAAACCCTCTGAGAGACCTTTAGACTCCAAACCCTCGGAGAGACCTTTAGACTCCAACCCCTCAGAGAGACCTTTAGACTCCAACCCCTCGGAGAGACCTTTAGACTCCAAACCCTCGGAGAGACCTTTAGACTCCAAACCCTCGGAGAGACCTTTAGACTCCAAACCCTCGGAGAGACCTTTAGACTCCAAACCCTCAGAGACCTTTAGACTCCAAACCCTCAGAGAGACCTTTAGACTCCAAACCCTCAGAGAGACCTTTAGACTCCAAACCCTCAGAGAGACCTTTAGACTCCAAACCCTCAGAGAGACCTTTAGACTCCAAACCCTCAGAGAGACCTTTAGACGCCAAACCCTCAGAGACCTTTAGACTCCAAACACTCAGAGACCTTTAGACTACAAACCCTCAGAGACCTTTAGACTCCAAACCCTCAGAGAGACCTTTAGACGCCAAACCCTCAGAGAGACCTTTAGACGCCAAACCCTCAGAGAGACCTTTAGACGCCAAACCCTCAGAGAGACCATTAGACTCCAAACCCTCAGAGAGACCTTTAGACTCCAAACCCTCAGAGAGACCTTTAGACTCCAAACCCTCAGAGAGACCTTTAGACTCCAAACCCTCAGAGAGACCTTTAGACTCCAAACCCTCAGAGAGACCTTTAGACTCCTGTCATTTAGACAGGAGTATGATGTCCTTTAGACAGGAGAGTGATGTCCTTTAGACAGGAGAGTGATGTCCTTTAGACAGGAGAGTGATGTCCTTTAGACAGGAGAGTGATGTCCTTTATACAGGAGAGTGATGTCCTTTATACAGGAGAGTGATGTCCTTTAGACAGGAGAGTGATGTCCTTTAGACAGGAGAGTGATGTCCTTTAGACAGGAGAGTGATGTCCTTTAGACAGGAGAGTGATGTCCTTTAGACAGGAGAGTGATGTCCTTTATACAGGAGAGTGATGTCCTTTAGACAGGAGAGTGATGTCCTTTATACAGGAGAGTGATGTCCTTTAGACAGGAGAGTGATGTCCTTTAGACAGGAGAGTGATGTCCTTTAGACAGGAGAGTGATGTCCTTTAGACAGGAGAGTGATGTCCTTTAGACAGGAGAGTGATGTCCTTTCACACATCAGTAGAAAGTTACTTGTGTTTTACAGTTTATCTCGAGTTCTAAGACACATTTCTTGAAACCTTCACCCATTTTCTCAAAACTTTAAACACAAAACCCAAATCTTCAAACTACATTAACAAAACCCTTGACTCTTCTGGCAAAATCCAACAATCACCTCAAAACCATTTCATCTGTGCTCAAAATGAAACAATGCTTTCAGATCAAACACACAGCCAGTCAATATATAAACACTACAGATCATTCATTAGACACTACATCAGAAATGGAGAACACAGCGTCCAGGACATGTAGTTACAGAACAACATGTTTATTGTATATAGTAAACACATGTTGCAATTCAAATAAAGTATAGTAATCACAACTTAGTACAGTGAATATATTGTATACTTATGGCTGCATAAAGGGTGACGTTGCCACCACGCTGGCCAGGGACTTCCACAATGGCACGTTGGCCAGGGACGTCCACAATGGCACGTTGCCACCACGCTGGCCAGGGACTTCCACAATGGCACGTTGGCCAGGGACTTCAACAATGGGTGGGGTTGCCACCACGCTGGCCAGGGACTTCCACAATGGGTGGGGTTTCCACCACGTTGGCCAGGGACTTCCACAATGGGTGGGGTTGCCACCACGCTGGCCAGGGACTTCCACAATGGCACGTTGCCACCACGCTGGCCAGGGACTTCCACAATGGCACGTTTCCACCACACTGGCCAGGGACTTCCACAATGGCACGTTGGCCAGGGACTTCCACAATGGAACGTTGGCCAGGGACTTCCACAATGGAACGTTGGCCAGGGACTTCCACAATGGAACGTTGGCCAGGGACTTCCACAATGGAACGTTGGCCAGGGACTTCCACAATGGAACGTTGGCCAGGGACTTCCACAATGGAACGTTGGCCAGGGACTTCCACAATGGAACGTTGGCCAGGGACTTCCACAATGAAACGTTGGCCAGTTATGTTCCTGTCTCTCCTCCTCCTCTTCGTCAGATTGAACCCGGCTTCATCTACAGAAATGTATTCATGGGGCGTTTCCTTTCCAATTCAAACACTCTCTATATATAAATAGATAAATAAGTAGTTTAGTAAGTGATACAGAAAGACAGACTTCTGCAATAGTGTATTTGTATGCACTCCTGATTTACATACACTACAATATAGTGCAGTTTACAGTAACAGTAGGCTAGTAGCATAGCATTGTACTGTAAGCATCAGCGCTGAAAGTGTCTGAGTGTACACTTACTTGCACATACTGAAATCGTAGATCTTTGACCCTTTCGCTCCAAGGGTCTCTGTACACCTGCTTCATGCGTACCCTGTTGCGCTGGAGGACACGATCAATGGTAGAAAGGCTGACACTGTTGACATTGTGTTCAACAACTCTTTGCTGTCTGTTCTCTTCTCTGAATGTCCTGACTACGGTGGCCACAGAGGATCAGCTCAAACTGGGTTGGACTCATTGTCCTACTTCCCTCATTGTCATTCCATGAAAAACAACATGGTCTATCACAGCTGCTCCAATTTCATCTGAAATTACTGTTCTTGGTCTTGCTCTTCCTCCTCGTCCACCACCTCTTACACATACTCTTCCTCCTCGTCCACCACCTCTTACACATACTCTTCCTCCTCGTCCACCACCTCTTACACATACTCTTCCTCCTCGTCCACCACCTCTTACACATACTCTTCCTCTGCCTCTCAGATTGTTTCGATCCATGGTTGGTATCAACATTCAATGCTCCTGTGCCTCCTGTGCCACCTGTGCCCTCTGAACTGGCTTATATTCTGTACAATTGGTTTGATCACATCATTAGAAACCAGTGTGAACAATCTGGAGTTGTTGTGTGTGAACGATGACAACTTTTGCCGCCTGTGTTTACCATTGTGTAACGCAGTGCATCACAGTGGAAATGTGTTTTAGTGAGTGAGAATGAGTTTTGCCAAAAGAGGGATTGATTTGACAAATGGGTTTAAAAGCCGCTAAGCATTTGGTTCAGAGAATGGGGTTCAGTGTTTTAGCAATTCACAACAACTATAATAGTTGTTCTCTCTCTCTCCCTCTCCTTCCCTCTCTCTCCCTCTCTCTCTCCATCTCTCTGTCTTCAGCTTCCTAACATGTTTGGTGATCTGCGTTCTACGTTCATTGCTCTGATGATTGGCTCCTATGCCTCGTCTGCTGTCACCTTCCCTGGAGTCAAGGTAACACACTCTCTCTCTCACATTCACTCACCAAATGTTTTAGCAAAGTTAACTTCATAATTGTTGCCAGTTAACCATGTTTTATAAGTTATTAGAACTGTTTATCATTTCATATTATATTAGTCCATTAGAGATATACACTATATACACTGGAGTCAAGGTATATATATATACACTATATACACTATACACTATATACACTATACACACTATACACTATATACACTATACACACTATACACTATACATACTATACACACTATATACACTATACACACTATACACTATATACACTATACACACTATATACACTATACACACTATACACACTATATACACTATATACACTATACACACTATATACACTATACACACTATATACACTATACACACTATATACACTATACACACTATATACACTATACACACTATACACACTATACACACTATATACACTATATACACTATATACACTATATACAATATACACACTATATACACTATACACACTATATACACTATATACACACTACATACACTATACACTATATACACACTATATACACTATATACACTATATACAATATACACACTATATACACTATACACACTATATACACTATATACACTACAGACACTATATACACTATACACACTATATACACTATACACTATACACACTATATACACTATATACACTATACACTATATACACTATACACACTATACACTATATACACTATACACTATACACTATATACACTATACACACTATACACTATATACACTATATACACTATATACACTATACACACTATACACTATACACACTATACACTATTCACTATATACACTATACACTATACACTATATACACTATACACTAGACACACTATACACTATACACTATACACACTATATACACTATACACACTATATACACTATACACACTATATACACTATACACACTATATACACACTATACACACTATATACACTATACACACTATATACACTATACACACTATACACACTATACACACTAAACACTATATACACTATACACTATACACACTATACACACTATATACACACTCTATACACACTATATACACACTCTATACACACTATATACACTATACACACTATACACACTACATACACTATATACACACTATATACACACTATATACACTATACACACTATACACACACTATATACACTATACACACTATATACACTATATACACACTATATACACTATATACACTATACACACTATACACACTACATACACTATATACACTATATACACACTATATACACTATATACACTATATACACTATATACACACTATATACACTATACACACTATATACACACTATATACACTATATACACTGTACACACTATATACACACACTATATACACTATATACACTATATACACTATATACACACTATACACACACTATATACACTAAAGACACTATACACACTACATACACTATACACACTATACACAATACACACTATATACACTACACACTATACACACACACACTATACACACACACACACACACACTATACACACACACACACTATACACACACACACTATACACACACACACTATACACACACACACACACTATACACACACACACACACTATACACACACACTATACACACACACACTATACACACACACACACACTATACACACACACACTATACACACACACTATACACACACACACTATACACATACACACACTATAGACATACACACACACACACACTACACACATACACACACACACACTACACACACACACACACACACACACACACACACACACACACACACACACACACACACACACACACTATACACACACACTATACACACACACACTATACACACACACACACACACACACTATACACACACACACACTATACACACACACACACTATACACACACACACACTATACACACACACACTATACACACACACACTATACACACACACACTATACACACACACACTATACACACACACACTATACACATACACACACTATACACATACACACACACTACACACATACACACACACACACTACACACACACACACTATACACACACACTATACACACACACACTATACACACACACACTATACACACACACACACACACACACACACACACACACACTATACACACACCACACACAAACACACACACACACTATACACACACACACACACACACACAAACACTATACACACACACACTACACACACACACACACACACACTATACACACACACTACACACACACTTCACACACACACACACACACACACCACACACACACCCACACACACACCACACACACCACACACACACTATACACACACACACACACACACTATACACACACATACACACACACACACACACACACACACACACACACACACACACACACACCACACACTATACTCACACACACACACCACACACTATACTCACACACACACACCACACACACCACACACTATACTCACACTATACACACACACACACACACACACACACACACACAGACAGACAGACAGACACACACAACATTGTTTTACTATACAAAGAATTGATAACAATTCAAAATTATATTTTCCCTAACCTTAACCACAAACCCCTAACCTTAACCACAAACCCTTAAACCTAACCCTTAACCACAAACCCTTAACCCTTAACCACAAACCCTTAACCCTAACCTTAACCACAAACCCCTAAACCTAACCCTTAACCCTAACCTTAACCACAAACCCTTAAACCTAACCCTTAACCACAAACCCTTAACCCTAACCTTAACCACAAACCCCTAACCCTAACCTTAACCACAAACCCTTAAACATAACCCTTAACCACAAACCCTTAACCCTAACCTTAACCACAAACCCCTAAACCTAACCCTTAACCCTAACCTTAACCCTAAGCTTAACCACAAACCCCTAAACCTAACCCTTAACCCTAACCCTAACCTTAACCACAAACCCCTAAACCTAACCTTAACCCTAACCCTAACCTGAACCACAAACCCCTAAACCTAACCCTAACCTTAACCACAAACCCCTAAACCTAACTCTAACATTAACCTTAACCCTAACCTTAACCACAAACCCCTAAACCTAACTCTAACCTTAACCTTAACCCTAACCTTAACCACAAACCCTTAAACCTTACCCTTACCACAAACCCTTAACCCTAACCTTAACCACAAAGGATATTAAAACCAACCACACTTCCACATACCAAAAGTAACACTTGTTGTCATTGTTACCTAGTTTATCTATAAGTTGTTGTTGTTTCCTAGGTAATATATAACAGTTGTTGTTTCCTAGGTAATCTGTAACAGTTGTTGTTGTTTCCTAGGTAATATATAACAGTTGTTGTTTCCAAGGTAATCTGTAACAGTTGTTGTTGTTTCCTAGGTAATCTGTAACAGTTGTTGTTGTTGTTTCCTAGGTAATATATAACAGTTGTTGTTTCCAAGGTAATCTGTAACAGTTGTTGTTGTTTCCTAGGTAATCTGTAACAGTTGTTGTTGTTGTTTCCTAGGTAATATATAACAGTTGTTGTTTCCAAGGTAATCTGTAACAGTTGTTGTTGTTTCCTAGGTAATCTGTAACAGTTGTTGTTGTTGTTTCCTAGGTAATATATAACAGTTGTTGTTACCTAGTTTATCTATAACAGTTGTTGTTTCCTAGGTAATATATAACAGTTGTTGTTACCTAGTTTATCTATAACAGTTGTTGTTGTTTCCTAGGTAATATATAACAGTTGTTGTTTCCTAGGTAATCTGTAACAGTTGTTGTTGTTTCCTAGGTAATATATAACAGTTGTTGTTTCCTAGGTAATCTGTAACAGTTGTTGTTGTTGTTTCCTAGGTAATATATAACAGTTGTTGTTTCCAAGGTAATTTGTAACAGTTGTTGTTGTTTCCTAGGTAATCTGTAACAGTTGTTGTTGTTGTTTCCTAGGTAATATATAACAGTTGTTGTTTCCAAGGTAATCTGTAACAGTGGTTGTTGTTTCCTAGGTAATCTGTAACAGTTGTTGTTGTTGTTTCCTAGGTAATATATAACAGTTGTTTTTTCCAAGTTAATCTGTAACAGTTGTTGTTGTTGTTTCCTAGGTAATCTGTAACAGTTGTTGTTGTTGTTTCCTAGGTAATATATAACAGTTGTTGTTGTGGTTTCCTAGGTGATCTATAACAGTTGTTGTTGTGGTTTCCTAGGTGATCTATAACAGTTGTTGTTGTGGTTTCCTAGGTGATCTATGACCTTGGCGTGACATTCATCACCATCATGGTTGTCTGGGCAGCATGTTCCGGCCTCGTCTTCTTCAACTGCTTCTTCAACTGGCCCCTGGAACCCTTCCCTGGCCCCGAGGACATGGACTATAGGTACACACATGAACGCACACAGATACACACACACAATTAGTAGTAACAGTAATACCAGCCATCAGTGTGAGGGTAGGGTAGGCTGTATGTTTATGTAATATGAGCAGTAGAATATGCAGTAGAAAGTGCAGTAGAATATGCAGTAGAATGTACAGTTGAATGAGCAGTAGGATGTGAGGTAGAATGTGCAGTAGAATGTGCAGTAGAATATGTAGTAGAATGTGAGGTAGAATGTGCAGTAGAATGTGCAGTAGAATGTGAGGTAGAATATGCAGTAGAATGTACAGTAGAATGTGAGGTTGAATATGCAGTAAAATACGTAGTAGAATGTGCAGTAGAATGTGCAGTAGAATGTACAGTAGAATGTACAGTAGAATGTGCAGCATAATGTGCAGTAGAATGTGAGGTAAAATGTGCGGTAGAATGTACGGTAGAATGTGAGGTAAAATGTGCTGTAGAATGTGAGGTAGAATGTGCGGTAGAATGTGAGGTAGAATGTGCGGTAGAATGTGAGGTAGAATGTGCGGTAGAATGTACGGTAGAATGTGAGGTAAAATGTGCTGTAGAATGTGAGGTAGAATGTGCGGTAGAATGTGCGGTAGAATGTACGGTAGAATGTGAGGTAGAATGTGCGGTAGAATGTGAGGTAGAATGTGCGGTAGAATGTGAGGTAGAATGTGCGGTAGAATGTGAGGTAGAATGTGCGGTAGAATGTACGGTAGAATGTGAGGTAGAATGTGCGGTAGAATGTGAGGTAGAATGTGCGGTAGAATGTACGGTAGAATGTGAGGTAGAATGTGCGGTAGAATGTGCGGTAGAATGTGCTGTAGAATGTGCAGTAGAATGTGCTGTAGAATGTGCAGTAGAATGTGAGGTAGAATGTGAGGTAGAATGTGAGGTAGAATGTGCGGTAGAATGTGAGGTAGAATGTGAGGTAGAATGTGCAGTAGAATGTGCAGTAGAATGTGAGGTAGAATGTGAGGTAGAATGTGAGGTAGAATGTGTGGTAGAATGTGCGGTAGAATGTGAGGTAGAATGTGAGGTAGAATGTGAGGTAGAATGTGAGGTAGAATGTACAGTAGAATGTGAGGTAGAATGTGAGGTAGAATGTGAGGTAGAATGTGAGGTAGAATGTGAGGTAGAATGTACAGTAGAATGTGCAGTAGAATGTGCGGTAGAATGTACAGTAGAATGTGAGGTAGAATGTGAGGTAGAATGTGAGGTAGAATGTGAGGTAGAATGTGCGGTAGAATGTACAGTAGAATGTACAGTAGAATGTGAGGTAGAATGTACAGTAGAATGTGCAGTAGAATGTGAGGTAGAATGTACAGTAGAATGTGAGGTAGACTGTGCGGTAGAATGTGAGGTAGAATGTGAGGTAGAATGTGAGGTAGAATGTGAGGTAGAATGTGAGGTAGAATGTGCAGTAGAATGTGCAGTAGAATGTGAGGTAGAATGTGAGGTAGAATGTGCGGTAGAATGTGCGGTAGAATGTGCGGTAGAATGTGAGGTAGAATGTGAGGTAGAATGTACAGTAGAATGTGCAGTAGAATGTGCAGTATAATGTGAGGTAGAATGTACAGTAGAATGTGAGGTAGAATGTGAGGTAGAATGTGAGGTAGAATGTGCGGTAGAATGTGCGGTAGAATGTGAGGTAGAATGTGAGGTAGAATGTGAGGTAGAATGTGAGGTAGAATGTGCGGTAGAATGTACAGTAGAATGTACAGTAGAATGTGAGGTAGAATGTACAGTAGAATGTGAGGTAGAATGTGCGGTAGAATGTACAGTAGAATGTGCAGTAGAATGTGAGGTAGAATGTACAGTAGAATGTGAGGTAGAATGTGAGGTAGAATGTGCGGTAGAATGTGAGGTAGAATGTACAGTAGAATGTGAGGTAGAATGTACAGTAGAATGTGCAGTAGAATGTGAGGTAGAATGTGAGGTAGAATATGCAGTAGAATGTGAGGTAGAATATGCAGTAGAATGTGAGGTAGAATGTGAGGTAGAATGTACAGTAGAATGTACAGTAGAATGTGCAGTAGAATGTGAGGTAGAATGTACAGTAGAATGTGCAGTAGAATGTGCAGTAGAATGTACAGTAGAATGTACAGTAGAATGTGCAGTACTGTTAAAGGTTAGAGGTCAAGCTCCAGGTCAGCTCAGCAATGTTTAACTGTACTGTGTTACATTTACACTGGAATAACATTACTCTCTCTTCCTTCTGTCACTCTCCATCTCCCTCTCTCTCGCCCTGTCTCACCTTCTTCTCCCTCCTGTCCCTCTCCATCCCTCTCCGTCCCTCTCTATCCCTCCCTCCCTCTCTCCCTCCCTCCCGCCCTCCTCTACCCCAGTGTGAAGATAAAGTTCAGTTGGTTGGGTTTCGACCATAAGATCACAGGGAAGCAGTTCTATCATCAGGTGACCACGGTGGGGAAGCGTCTGAGTGTGGGCAACAACCTGAAGCAGAGAGAGCTGGCCACTAAGGAAGGACAAACAGTCTGTCTCTCAACCATGGACCTGGAGGTCAGCAGCAAACACAAGGAAGAATGTAAGGACCCAGCACACATCTTTATACAACATGACACCATCCTATGGGGACATTGTCATCCTATGGGGACATTGTCATCCTATGGGGGGGACATTGTCATCCTATGGGGGCATTGTCATCCTATGGGGGCATTGTCATCCTATGGGGACATTGTCATCCTATGGGGGCATTGTCATCCTATGGGGGCATTGTCATCCTATGGGGGGGACATTGTCATCCTATGGGGGGGACATTGTCATCCTATGGGGGCATTGTCATCCTATGGGGACATTGTCATCCTATGGGGACATTGTCATCCTATGGGGGCATTGTCATCCTATGGGGGCATTGTCATCCTATGGGGGCATTGTCATCCTATGGGGGGGACATTGTCATCCTATGGGGGGGACATTGTCATCCTATGGGGACATTGTCATCCTATGGGGACATTGTCATCCTATGGGGGCATTGTCATCCTATGGGGGCATTGTCATCCTATGGGGGGGGACATTGTCATCCTATGGGGGGGGACATTGTCATCCTATGGGGGGGACATTGTCATCCTATGGGGGCATTGTCATCCTATGGGGGGGACATTGTCATCCTATGGGGGGGACATTGTCATCCTATGGGGACATTGTCATCCTATGGGGTCCTTGTCATCCTATGGGGGGATTGTCATCCTATGGGGGGGGGCATTGTCATCCTATGGGGGCATTGTCATCCTATGGGGGCATTGTCATCCTATGGGGGGGGACATTGTCATCCTATGGGGGGGACATTGTCATCCTATGGGGGCATTGTCATCCTATGGGGGGGACATTGTCATCCTATGGGGGGGACATTGTCATCCTATGGGGACATTGTCATCCTATGGGGTCCTTGTCATCCTATGGGGGGATTGTCATCCTATGGGGGGGGGCATTGTCATCCTATGGGGGGATTGTCATCCTATGGGGGGGGGGGCATTGTCATCCTATGGGGGGAACATTGTCATCCTATGGGGGGACATTGTCATCCTATGGGGGGGGGACATTGTCATCCTGGGGGCATTGTCATCCTATGGGGACAGCCATGGCAGACAAAATGAGGGTCGAAATAATGGCCAAATTAGGATTTTTATACATAACCCTAAGCATGATGGGATATTAATTGCATAATTAACTCAGGAAGCACCTGATTTTAGTATACTTTGTATGTACAGCTAACTGTACAGCAGTTAGCTGTACATACCAACATGACACAACGTTCATACAACATAGCACAACCTTAATTCAATGTTCAAACAACAGAACACAACACAAAGTACATAGTACAACATAACACAGTGTACATACAACCCCAAACATATACTACAATAATCTTGAAAATATTTGCGACATCTCTTCTCTCCCTCACTCTCTCTCCTTCAGCCCAGTCATTCATGCACAGCATCATCAGTCCTCTCTTCATCCTCTCTCTGGTCACCATGTCCATCACTCAGCTGCGTCTCATCTTCTACATGGGAGCCATGAACAACATCCTGGAAGCCCTCAGCGATGGAGACCTTAACACTGGTGGGTACTTCTGCTAGGGCTGGGTGAGCCATGAAAAACATCCTGGAGGCCCTTAGCGATGGAGACCTCAACACTGGTGGTATGACAACACACATGGTATGACATATGAGACCAAATATATTAATTATGAGTCATCTATGAATAGTACTTGCTGACCAAGGCCCTTCTCCCCTGATTGCTCTGTTTTACCGGGCGGTCAGCTCTAGGAAGAGTCTTGGTGGTTTTGTGTCATTATGGGGTATTGTGTCATTATGGGGTATTGTGTGTAGATTGATGAGGGGGATAAAACTATGTAATACATTTTAGAATAAGGCTGTAACGTAACAACGTGGACAAAGTCAAGGGGTCTGAATACTTTCCGAAGACACTGTAGACTGATAACATGTAATAGTTCAGGAGTGGCCAACCATCTGGAGAGCTACCCTGCTGCAGGGTTTTGTTCCAGCCCTGCTCTAACATACCTGATTCTACTCATCAGCTGCTGATCTCTATCAGGTGTGTTACAGCAGGGCTGGAGAAAAAGCCTGCTCACTCAGTAACTCTCCACAGGGAGGGTTGGCTACCTCTGCTTCTGTTTTAACCTTAGCTTGACTTTGACTTTGACTTTATTTATTCTTGCTCACAGATGAAATGCAGAATTGACATGACTAATAATTGCACTCATTTAAAATACACTTAATACGTACATAAATAGAATACAGAACACTTCAAACATTACAGGACATTTTTCATGAAGGCTATAGGTATTATACAGTCTGACAGCAGTGGGTAAAATGTAGTTACAGTCTGACAGCAGTGGGTAAAATGGAGTTACAGTCTGACAGCAGTGGGTAAAATGGAGTTACAGTCTGACAGCAGTGGGTAAAATGGAGTTACAGTCTGACAGCAGTGGGTAAAATGGAGTTCCAGTCTGACAGCAGTGGGTAAAATGGAGTTACAGTCTGACAGCAGTGGGTAAAATGGAGTTACAGTCTGACAGCAGTGGGTAAAATGGAGTTACAGTCTGACAGCAGTGGGTAAAATGGAGTTACAGTCTGACAGCAGTGGGTAAAATGGAGTTACAGTCTGACAGCAGTGGGTAAAATGGAGTTACAGTCTGACAGCAGTGGGTAAAATGGAGTTACAGTCTGACAGCAGTGGGTAAAATGGAGTTACAGTCTGACAGCAGTGGGTAAAATGGAGTTCCAGTCTGACAGCAGTGGGTAAAATGGAGTTCCAGTCTGACAGCAGTGGGTAAAATGGAGTTCCAGTCTGACAGCAGTGGGTAAAATGGAGTTCCAGTCTGACAGCAGTGGGTAAAATGGAGTTCCAGTCTGACAGCAGTGGGTAAAATGGAGTTCCAGTCTGACAGCAGTGGGTAAAATGGAGTTCCAGTCTGACAGCAGTGGGTAAAATGGAGTTCCAGTCTGACAGCAGTGGGTAAAATGGAGTTCCAGTCTGACAGCAGTGGGTAAAATGGAGTTCCAGTCTGACAGCAGTGGGTAAAATGGAGTTCCAGTCTGACAGCAGTGGGTAAAATGGAGTTCCAGTCTGACAGCAGTGGGTAAAATGGAGTTCCAGTCTGACAGCAGTGGGTAAAATGGAGTTCCAGTCTGACAGCAGTGGGTAAAATGGAGTTACAGTCTGACAGCAGTGGGTAAAATGGAGTTACAGTCTGACAGCAGTGGGTAAAATGGAGTTACAGTCTGACAGCAGTGGGTAAAATGGAGTTCCAGTCTGACAGCAGTGGGTAAAATGGAGTTCCAGTCTGACAGCAGTGGGTAAAATGGAGTTCCAGTCTGACAGCAGTGGGTAAAATGGAGTTACAGTCTGACAGCAGTGGGTAAAATGGAGTTCCAGTCTGACAGCAGTGGGTAAAATGGAGTTCCAGTCTGACAGCAGTGGGTAAAATGGAGTTCCAGTCTGACAGCAGTGGGTAAAATGGAGTTACAGTCTGACAGCAGTGGGTAAAATGGAGTTACAGTCTGACAGCAGTGGGTAAAATGGAGTTACAGTCTGACAGCAGTGGGTAAAATGGAGTTACAGTCTGACAGCAGTGGGTAAAATGGAGTTACAGTCTGACAGCAGTGGGTAAAATGGAGTTACAGTCTGACAGCAGTGGGTAAAATGGAGTTACAGTCTGACAGCAGTGGGTAAAATGGAGTTCCAGTCTGACAGCAGTGGGTAAAATGGAGTTCCAGTCTGACAGCAGTGGGTAAAATGGAGTTCCAGTCTGACAGCAGTGGGTAAAATGGAGTTCCAGTCTGACAGCAGTGGGTAAAATGGAGTTCCAGTCTGACAGCAGTGGGTAAAATGGAGTTACAGTCTGACAGCAGTGGGTAAAATGGAGTTACAGTCTGACAGCAGTGGGTAAAATGGAGTTACAGTCTGACAGCAGTGGGTAAAATGGAGTTAGTCTGACAGCAGTGGGTAAAATGGAGTTACAGTCTGACAGCAGTGGGTAAAATGGAGTTACAGTCTGACAGCAGTGGGTAAAATGGAGTTACAGTCTGACAGCAGTGGGTAAAATGGAGTTCCAGTCTGACAGCAGTGGGTAAAATGGAGTTCCAGTCTGACAGCAGTGGGTAAAATGGAGTTCCAGTCTGACAGCAGTGGGTAAAATGGAGTTCCAGTCTGACAGCAGTGGGTAAAATGGAGTTCCAGTCTGACAGCAGTGGGTAAAATGGAGTTCCAGTCTGACAGCAGTGGGTAAAATGGAGTTCCAGTCTGACAGCAGTGGGTAAAATGGAGTTACAGTCTGACAGCAGTGGGTAAAATGGAGTTACAGTCTGACAGCAGTGGGTAAAATGGAGTTACAGTCTGACAGCAGTGGGTAAAATGGAGTTCCAGTCTGACAGCAGTGGGTAAAATGGAGTTCCAGTCTGACAGCAGTGGGTAAAATGGAGTTACAGTCTGACAGCAGTGGGTAAAATGGAGTTCCACAGGCGGTTTGTACAGGCAGTTATACGGGACAGTCGTACGGGACAACAGGACAGTCATACAGGACAGTTATACAGGACAGTCATACAGGACAGTTATACAGGACAACAGGACAGTCATACAGGACAGTCATACAGGACAGTCATACAGGACAGTTATACAGGACAGTCATACAGGACAGTCATACAGGACAGTCATACAGGACAGTTATACAGGACAGTCATACAGGACAGTTATACAGGACAACAGGACAGTCATACAGGACAACTTGACAGTCAACAGGACAGTTATACAGGACAGTCATACAGGACAGTCATACAGGACAGTTATACAGGACAACAGGACAGTCATACAGGACAACTTGACAGTCAACAGGACAGTTATACAGGACAGTTATACAGGACAGTTATACAGGACAACAGGACAGTCATACAGGACAGTCATACAGGACAGTTATACAGGACAGTTATACAGGACAGTCATACAGGACAGTCATACAGGACAGTCATACAGGACAGTTATACAGGACAACAGGACAGTCATACAGGACAGTTATACAGGACAACTTGACAGTCATACAGGACAACTTGACAGTCATACAGGACAACTTGACAGTCAACAGGACAGTTATACAGGACAGTCATACAGGACAGTTATACAGGACAACAGGACAGTCATACAGGACAGTTATACAGGACAGTCATACAGGACAGTCATACAGGACAGTCATACAGGACTACAGGACAGTCATACAGGACAGTCATACAGGACAGTCATACAGGACAGTCATACAGGACAGTCATACAGGACAACAGGACAGTCATACAGGACAGTTATACAGGACAGTTATACAGGACAGTTATACAGGACAGTCATACAGGACAGTTATACAGGACAACAGGACAGTCATACAGGACAGTTATACAGGACAACTTGACAGTCAACAGGACAGTCATACAGGACAGTCATACAGGACAGTCATACAGGACAACAGGACAGTCATACAGGACAGTCATACAGGACAGTCATACAGGACAGTCATACAGGACAGTTATACAGGACAACAGGACAGTCATACAGGACAGTTATACAGGACAACTTGACAGTCATACAGGACAACTTGACAGTCATACAGGACAACTTGACAGTCAACAGGACAGTTATACAGGACAGTCATACAGGACAGTTATACAGGACAACAGGACAGTCATACAGGACAGTTATACAGGACAGTCATACAGGACAGTCATACAGGACAGTCATACAGGACTACAGGACAGTCATACAGGACAGTCATACAGGACAGTCATACAGGACAGTCATACAGGACAGTCATACAGGACAACAGGACAGTCATACAGGACAGTTATACAGGACAGTTATACAGGACAGTTATACAGGACAGTCATACAGGACAGTTATACAGGACAACAGGACAGTCATACAGGACAGTTATACAGGACAACTTGACAGTCAACAGGACAGTCATACAGGACAGTCATACAGGACAGTCATACAGGACAACAGGACAGTCATACAGGACAGTCATACAGGACAGTCATACAGGACAGTCATACAGGACAACAGGACAGTCATACAGGACAGTTATACAGGACAACTTGACAGTCAACAGGACAGTTATACAGGACAGTTATACAGGACAGTTATACAGGACAACAGGACAGTCATACAGGACAGTCATACAGGACAGTTATACAGGACAACTTGACAGTCAACAGGACAGTTATACAGGACAACAGGACAGTCATACAGGACAGTCATACAGGACAGTCATACAGGACAGTTATACAGGACAGTTATACAGGACAGTTCATGGCTGTTTCTCAGGAGCCTGGTGGTACAGTTACCTCTTTTTGGAGGGAGCAGGTCATTCAGTGGTCAAGAGTGTGCATGGTAATCTTCCAGGCAGCAGGAACAGTCCCCTGCCAGTAGGAGGTGTTAACAATGTGTGTGATGACAGCTTACTGTGTTAGTTAACGGTGGCAAGTAGCCTAGCGGTTAGAGCGTTGGGCCAGTAACCGAAAAGTTGCTGGTTCAAATACCTGAGCTGACAAGGTGAAAAAGAAAAACCTGTCGAGGGATCAGCCATTGAAGTTGGAAGTCCCACCCAGTTGACTACATTCAAATTGTGGAAGCCCTCAATGGCACTGCCAATGCTAATATGTCCTTTTGGCCACTAGAGACCTCTGTCATTCTCTATGTTCTCCCCAACCTAGACCAGTCCTTGACTGTCCTTGACTGTCCTTGACTATCCATGACTGTCCTTGACTGTCATTGACTATCCATGACTGTCCATGACTGTCCATGACTGTCCTTGACTGTCCATGACTTTCCATGCCCTGAGCTAAACCAGTACTAGGTAGCTGCTAGCCTACCATCATTTATTACATCTACTACTCATTAACTGACTACTGTAGTCATTCATGCTAAAACCCAGGCACTTTTGGGTTGTAGACAACCTCTATGGATTATTAACATGGAATAGTTATTTATTAGACTGGCTAATAATATGTTCTCTCTCTCTCTCTCGCGCTCATTATGGGGTATCTCCTCCCTCCCTCCCTCCCTCCCTCTCTTCCCTCCCTCCCTCCTCCCTCCTCAGTCAGTCTATACTCCTCTATTTTCGGCATGCTACAGCTACTGTGTCTGATGACGACTCCAGTGATTGGTCAGATTATGGACTGGAAGCTGAAGGACTGTGAAGATGCAGAGGAGGAGAAGGAACCGGGCAGCAAGTAAGTAATGTCACCTATACCTTACATCCTACCCCCTAGACCCCTACAGAAAGTTAGAGGCACAAAGAGCATACCCCCAAAACATTCTGATTTACAGTAAAAGTGACTCCAAAATGTACATTATACATTATTCACCATTAGTTTCTATTGGACACAAAATAATCTGAAGCAACCAGAACAAACTGTAAACACATCCAACCAGTTTGTAGAGTCACAAGCTGGATGTAGCCATTACATGCTAGGAATGTGGGACCAATTACTAAACTTTTGACTACTTCAATAAAATATAAGTGAATTTGTTTAAATACTTATGACACCTTCAAGTGGGAGGAGTTAATGCAAAAGGTGCTGTAATTTCATTTAAATTATCAAACAAATGCTGTAGTATAGCGAGCCAGCATAGTACGTCAAGTCACTAGCAAGTAGCCCTTACCCTCTATGGAGATCTGAGAGGTTTGTATAAGAGTGCCTAGGGCTTAGGTGTTGATGAGGGGTGATCTCTTGATAACATGATGTCTGTGTGATGGGATGTTGGGAATAGGATCTGACCTCTCCTCTCCTCTCCTCTCCTCTCTCTAACCCTAACCCCCTCAGGGACCAGCCCAAGGCCAAGCCCAGAGACAGACAGATCCAGAAGGTGACCAATGCAATGCGAGCATTCATCCTGACCAACGTCCTATTGGTGGGATTTGGCATCACCTGCTTGGTGCCCAACCTCCCCCTGCAGGTGAGTGCTCTGTCCAGCTGTCACTCAAACTAGTCCCCTTCTCCTCACCTCTTCCTGGCCAATCAGCAGTAGCTGTCCAGGACCAGGGTTGGGGACACCGGATATATGAGATGTGAGCGGTGCTCTGTCGCCATCTACAGGCCGTACAGTGTAACTACAGCTACAGAGGACCGCAACACACCCTTGCGCCTTATACCCTAGCCCCTACACCCTAACCCCTACACCCTAGTGTAAATTATGTCACACGGATTTGGCCCATACTTGGCGCAATCTCGTTCCGCTACTTGACGCAGTAAAGTAGTCATCGCAACGTGATTAGTATAGGTAGGTAAAGCGTTCAAATTACCGGAGACAAATGGAGAGCCGGTCGGGTGGACTGATGGACTCCCGTGTGTCTACGAAGGCCGTAATGAGGCGCCAATGTTCTGCAGTAGCAGGTCGAACTGGCTCCGGTCCATTCGACAGGACCGTCTAAACTGCTTTCCATACAACCGCAGCTCCAAAACCAGACTGTGGTACTCGCCGTATTTCTTTCTGGACCTTTGGACCGGGTGGAACCAGAAAGATCTGGGCAGACGGGTACTATTGTAGCTGTCCTCCAGCACAGCGATCAAGACAACTCTCTCATTCTGGTTTGAATAAATCTGGCCCATAGTCTTCCAGCCCAGATTATTTATACTACTTATAGCGAGAAAATATAGATACATTTTGGAGGGAGTAACCGACAATAATAAAAAGTATGTTAAATCTTAATTTAGCTAAATCGTAATCTGAAAATATAAAATAAACACGTATGCAATAACATTATTTAAAAAAGGAACATTCAATTCTATCATTAATATCTCGAGATACTTTTTAGAATAAAATGGGAATATTATTCAAGAAAGGACCAAGAATTATAAGCAGCAATATTATCACAATATACGTTTCAGATGGGAACATTATTTAATAAATGATTGAGTCATTATAACCATCACTTTTATTATCACAAGAAACGTAACAACATGGGAACATTATTTAATAACATTATTTAGTAATTATAACCATTGTTATTATCACAAACGTTTTAGTATAAAACTGAAAACCACAATAGTGTCATATTTATGTTCTACTGAAATGTAACATGTTTGTAGGAATGGGTTATATCTACTACCACTTATTTAGATATACAGCGGGTGAAATAAGTATTGAACACGTCACCATTTTTCTCAGTAAAGGTGCTATTGACATGAAATCTTCAGCAGATGTTGGTAACAACCCAAGTAATCCACACATACAAAGAAACCAAAACAAATACGTTCAGAAATTAAGTTATGTGAAATGACACAGGGAAAAAGTATTGAACACACTTCTGATATTTATTTAATACTTTGTACAAAAGCCTTTGTTGGTAATGACAGCTTCAAGACGCCTCCTGTATGGAGAAACTAGTCGCATGCATTGCTCTGGTGTGATTTTGGCCCATTCTTCCACACAAACAGTCTTCAAATCTTGAAGGATCTTCAGTTCTTTCCATAGATTTTCAATGGGATTTAAGTCAGGTGATTGGCTGGGCCATTCTAGCAGCTTTATTTTCTTTATTTGAAACCAATTGAGAGTTTCCTTGGCTGTGTGTTTGGGATCATTGTCTTGCTGAAATGTCCACCCTCGTTTCATCTTCATCATCCTGGTAGATGGCAGCAGAGTTTTGTCAAGAATGTCTCGGTAAATTTGCCCATTCATCCTTCCTTCAATTATGTGTTTGCCAGTACCATTTGCTGAAAAGCAGCCCCATACCATGATGTTCCCACCTCCAAACTTCACTGTTGGTATGGTGTTTTTAGGGTGATGTGCAGTGCCATTTCTCCTCCAAACATGGTGTGTATTATGACATCCAAACAGTTCAATTTTGCTTTCATATGACCACACTATATTCTCACAGTATTTCACTGGCTTTTCCAAATGTTGTGCAGCAAACTTTAAACGAGCTTCAACATGCTTTTTTTTCAGCAATGGAGTCTTGCGTGGTGAGCGTGCATACAGGCCATGGCGGTGGAGTGCATTACTTACTGTTTTCTTTGAGACAACAGTACCTGCTAATTGCAGGTCTTTTTGAAGCTCTCCACAGGTGGCCCTTGGCTCTTGGACAACTCTTCTGATTATTCTTTTCACTCCTCTGTCAGAAATCTTGCGAGGAGCACCTGGTCGAGGCAAATTTATGGTGAAATGATTGTCTTTCCACTTCCGTATTATGGCCCCAACAGTGCTCACTGGAACATTCAGAAGCTTAGAAATGCGCCTAGATAGATAGATAGATAGATAGGTACTTTATTGATCCCCCGGGGGGGAAATTTCATTGTCAAGCAGCTACAACAAAACACAGGGCAGGTGCAAAATGCCACAACGAAAGTACACAAAAGACAGATACACGGTACATGATACATAGAGCGGCAGTATGAAAAAGTATAGAAATACAAGATATCTGGAGTGCAAAAAAAAAAAAAAAAGCTATAAAAAGGACATTGCATAGTATGGGTGGTTGGCTGAATATGTACACTATACGTTGGTGGATGTTGGATGGTTAACTATACTATACAGGTCGATGGCAGAGAAATACTTCAGTAGCTAAAAATGCGTATGATATGAGTGAGGGTAATAATAGTTAACTTAATAGACAGACTGGGTAATGAACAGGTAAGTGAAAATTTTGCATGGTTAAATTAGCTGTACAGTTAGGTATACAGTTATATTTACAGGTAAGTGAATATTAACATGGTTACACAAACTGTACAGGTAAATGACAGGAAGAGATACTTTAATAGCTAAATGTGTGTATGATATCATTTGGGGTAATAATAGTAATTCCCTTAAAATACAGTCCTTAGTGCGCAGGGTTTAATTACAGACAACTGCACTTATTGCACATTCGATATACTAAAAGCAATGAGAAAAGGTGCAACTGGCAGGATACTAATATGCACTCCTGAGTGAATGCCTACGTCCAATAATTACTTACAATATTGCATGTGATATAATATAACAACTGTACATGAGTATGTATATACAGACCTGTATGAATAAATAGGTCCTGAGTGGATGAGTGCTGACGGACTAGAGTTACTCACGGATGGATGCATAATTGTTAAACTAGGTCCTAGCACCCCAACAGTTCCAGATCTATGTTGCCGACGGCACGGCACCCCGGTGAGGCATTATACAGTCTCATAGCCGCCGGCAGGAAGGACCTCCTGTAGCGCTCTCTGGCACACCGTGGTGGGATCAGTCTGTGACTGAAAGTGCTCCTCTGCGTCATAACCATAGCGTGCAGAGGGTGGGTGACGTTGTCCATGATGGCCAGCAGTTTGGCCAGGATCCATCTCTCTGCCACCTCCTCTAGAGTGTCAAGGCTCATCCCCAGGACAGAGCTAGCCTTCCTGATCAGCTTATTTACCCGAGAAGCATCACCGGCTTTGATGTTTGCTCCCCAGCACACCACTGCAAAAAAGATGGCACTGGCCACCACAGACTGGTAGAAGGTATGCAGTAGTTTACTGCACACGTTGAAGGACCTGAGCCTCCTCAGAAAGTAGAGTCGGCTCTGGCCCTTTTGGTACAGGGCCCCGGTGTTACCAGCCCATTCCAGTCTGTTGTCCATATGGACACCCAGGAACTTGTATGACTCAACCATTTCCACATCCATCCCCTTTATAGGGACTGCAGTCAGTTGTGCCTTGGTTCTCCTGAAGTCCACCACCATCTCCTTAGTTTTGCTGATGTTGAGCTGAAGGTGGTTCTGCTCACACCACAACACAAAGTCACTGATTGTGCTCCTGTACTCCACCTCCTGCCCACCCCTGATGCACCCTACAATAGCAGAGTCATCCGAGAACTTCTGTAGGTGGCATGTTTCAGAGTTATATCTGAAGTCTGAGGTGTAGAGGGTGAACAGGAAGGGGGACAGGACCGTACCCTGGGGGGCCCCTGTGTTGCTAACTGCCCGTTCTGACACACAGCTCTGTAGTCGCACAAATTGTGGCCTACCGGTCAGGTAGTCCGTGACCCAGGAGACTAAGGGTGCTTCCACTTTCATCCTCCTCATCTTCTCACCCAGTAGCAGGGGCTGAATGGTATTGAAGGCACTGGAGAAGTCAAAAAAACATGACCCTCACAGTGCAACCTGCGTTGTCCAGGTGAGAGTAGGCCCTCTGCAGAAGGTAGATGATTGCATCATCCACCCCGATGTTGCGCTGGTATGCAAACTGCAGGGGGTCCATTGATGAACACACCAGGGGTCTGAGGTGAGCAAGGACTAACCTTTCCAGGGTCTTCATGATGTGGGATGTTAGCGCTACAGGTCTGAAGTCATTCAGGACAGTGGGGTGTGCCTTCTTGGGCACTGGGACGAGGCAGGATGTTTTCCACAGGACAGGGACCCTTTCTAGGCTCAGGCTAAGGTTGAAAAGACGCTGGAGTATTCCACACAGTTGGTCAGCACAGACCCTCAGCACCCTTGGGCTGATGCCATCAGGGCCCGCCGCTTTCCACTGGTGTAGTCTTTCCAGCTCTCTCTTCACTTGGTTGGTGGTGAAAGCCAGCCCAGGTGGGGAGGTGGGGGGAAGGGGGTTGTTGAGGATCAGTCCAGGGGGGGCAGGGGCGGAGGTGGGGTCACTGATTGTCTCAGCAGAGGTGCTGTGAGCAAAGTGGGGGTGGGATAGCCGTGAGGGTGTGTGGTCTGGGGAGCTGGAGGGGAGGTGGACAGGGCCAGTATCGAACCTGTTAAAAAATTGGTTCAGCTCATTGGCTCTGTCCTGGGTCCCCTCCGTCTGCCCACTGTTTGACTTTTTGAAGCCAGTGATATTTCTCATACCCTTCCACACCTCTCTCACCTGGCTCTGCCTCAGCTTGTCCTCCATCTTCTCCTTATACACTCTCTTCCCCTCAGCAATCCGCAACTTCAGCTCCCTCTGGACGCATTTCAATTTGTCCTTGTCCTTCTCCTTGAAGGCCCTCTTCTTCTCATTCAGCAGGGCCTTCAGGTCGCTGGTGACCCAGGGTTTATTGTTTGGGAAACAGCGTACCTTCCTGGTGGGTACAGTGTTGTCTACACAAAAATTAATATAGTCTGTTATGCAGTCAGTGAGTCCATCGATGTCCTCCCCATGAGCCTCACAGAGCACATCCCAGTCTGTTGTTTCAAAGCAGTCCTGTAGGGCCTCATTCGCCTCTGGGGACCATCTCCTAATAGTCCTGGTGGTTGCAGGCTGCTGTTGGACCATAGGCCTGTAGAGTGGGGTGAGGTGGACAAGGTTGTGATCCGATCTACCGAGGGGAGGGAGTGCAGTGGAGTTGTATGCATCCTTCACATTAGCATATAACAAGTCCAGAGTTTTATTATTCCTGGTTGGGCACTTCACGAACTGTTTGAACGTGGGCAGCGTTGAAGAGAGAGATGCATGGTTAAAATCCCCCGAAATTGCAAAAAAAGCACTGGGATGCGCTGTCTGTAACCTCGCGATAACAGAGTGGATGACGTCACACGCTGCGTTTGCGTCAGCAGAGGGCGGGATGTAAACAATAACAGCAATGGCCGCCGTGAATTCCCTCGGCAAATAGTAGGGTCTCAGGCTAACGGCTAGCAGTTCAATGTCCGGGCTACAAAACTGTTCCTTAAGAGTAATATGTCTCGGATTACACCATCTGTTGTTAACTAATAAAGCCAGCCCACCACCCTTACTCTTACCGGAAGAGACGTGATCCCTGTCCGCTGTGATGGTCTGGAAACCGTCGATAGTGACGTTCTGTATGGGGATGTTATCGTTCAGCCAAGTCTCAGTAAAACACATTAGGCTCGTTTCACGATAAATCCTTTGTCCTCGAACAAGTCCCTCTAACTCATCCATCTTGTTATGTAGACACCTCACATTGCCCATAATAATAGACGGTATAACCGGCTTGTACTTGAACCTCCTCCGCTTTGCCTTACATTTCAATCCCGCCCTGCATCCACGGCGTCGTCTTTTCAATTCGTCCGGAATATCAAACTTTTCCCTGGGGAGCAGCAGCGCTGCGTGGGCTAAATCCAGGAGCTGGGCTCTGTTGTAAACAATAACAGTTGACGACTCCTGTCGACGTTCAGCTGCGATAAAATCCATAAAATCCATAATCCTGAACTGTTATAGTTCGACTGTAGCAAAATAAAAAATAAAACTAAAGAAAATAGACGAAAGAAAACGAACTAAAACAACAATTAATGCACGACAACGGGAGCTGCTTAACAGGCGACCACTCAGGGCGGCGCCAAAGTGGCGCCGCCCTGAGTGATCGCCTGTTATTGGTTATGCCATAATGATGGCATAACCAATGCCATCATTATGTTTTGCAACAATTAGGTTGCGAAGGTCTTGAGACAGCTCTTTGCTTTTACCCATCGTGAGATGTGTCTTGTGTGACACCTTGGCAATGAGACCTTTTTGTAGGCCATCAGTTGGGACTGAACCAGCTGATATTAATTTGCACTGACAGGGGGCTGGATTGCTTTTTAATTACTGATAGTTTTCAGCTGTTGTCTTTGCTTTCCATGTCTTTTTGAACCTCCCTTTCTTCATGTGTTCAATACTTTTTCCCTGTGTCATTTCACATTATTACACATAACTTAATTTCTGAACTTATTTGTTTTGGTTTCTTTGTATGTATGGATTACCTGGGTTGTTACCAACATCTGGTGAAACTTTCATGTCAATAGCACCTTTGGAAATATATTTACTGAGAAAAATGGTGACGTGTTCAATACTTATTTCACCCGCTGTATGTTCTACTGAAATGTAACATGTTGTAGTTATGGGTGGTATGTACTACCACTTATTTAGATTTTTTGCTGTGATTTGGTAACTTCCGGTTATGTGAACGGATTCTGGTTTCAGCCGCTAGAGGGCCTTCCAATTCCACACCGTTGTGACGTCTTCATTGCAATGAATGACATCCAGCGCAATGTAACGGAGTGCATACATTTAATGTGAATGGGGCATCAGTTTCACACATACACATGTGTTACACACAACTTATACCCTAGCACCTAACAACTTATACCCTAGCACCTAACAACGTATACCCTAGCACCTAACAACTTATACCCTAGCACCTAACAACTTATACCCTAGCACCTAACAACTTATACCCTAGCACCTAACAACTTATACCCTAGCACCTAACAACTTATACCCTAGCACCTAACAACTTATACCCTAGCACCTAACAACTTATACCCTAGCACCTAACAACTTATACCCTAGCACCTAACAACGTATACCCTAGCACCTAACAACGTATACCCTAGCACCTAACAACTTATACCCTAGCACCTAACAACTTATACCCTAGCACCTAACAACTTATACCCTAGCACCTAACAACTTATACCCTAGCACCTAACAACTTATACCCTAGCACCTAACAACTTATACCCTAGCACCTAACAACTTATACCCTAGCACCTAACAACGTATACCCTAGCACCTAACAACTTATACCCTAGCACCTAACAACTTATACCCTAGCACCTAACAACTTATACCCTAGCACCTAACAACTTATACCCTAGCACCTAACAACTTATACCCTAGCACCTAACAACTTATACCCTAGCACCTAACAACTTATACCCTAGCACCTAACAACTTATACCCTAGCACCTAACAACTTATACCCTAGCACCTAACAACTTATACCCTAGCACCTAACAACGTATACCCTAGCACCTAACAACTTATACCCTAGCACCTAACAACTTATACCCTAGCACCTAACAACTTATACCCTAGCACCTAACAACTTATACCCTAGCACCTAACAACTTATACCCTAGCACCTAACAACTTATACCCTAGCACCTAACAACTTATACCCTAGCACCTAACAACTTATACCCCAGCACCTAACAACTTATACCCTAGCACCTAACAACTTATACCCTAGCACCTTATACCCTTGAATAGTTGAATCCTATTCAGGGCTACATCAACAAGCCTTATAGTTATAAATGTTTCAGTCCGCTGCACAAGACCCTCCTGCAGAGCTGCTGACTGACTTGTCATCTGATGTTCCTC
Source organism: Thymallus thymallus (assembly GCA_023634145.1). NCBI lineage: Eukaryota > Metazoa > Chordata > Actinopteri > Salmoniformes > Salmonidae > Thymallus > Thymallus thymallus. Next base: position 43,691,387 of record CM042391.1, on the reverse strand, counting down.
CTCTCCTCAGATCTTGTCATTTGTTCTCCACACTGTTGTGAGAGGGTTCATCCACTCTGCTACCGGAGGTCTCTATGCTGCTGTGTGAGTACTCCATCACCCTGGGAGGGTGTGTCTGGGTGTGAGTACTCCATCACCCTGGGAGGGTGTGTCTGGGTGTGAGTACTCCATCAACCTGGGAGGGTGTGTCTGGGTGTGAGTACTCCATCACCCTGGGAGGGTGTGTCTGGGTGTCTGGGTGTGAGTACTCCATCACCCTGGGAGGGTGTGTCTGGGTGTCTGGGTGTGAGTACTGCATCACAATGGGAGGGTGTGTCTGGGTGTGAGTACTGCATCACCCTGGGAGGGTGTGTCTGGGTGTCTGGATGTGAGTACTGCATTACCCTGGGAGGGTGCGTCTGGGTGTGTCTTGGTGTGTCTGTGTGTCTGTGTGAGAGAGAGTGTACCTGCACAGGTATTAAGTTGATTGAATTCTCTCCTTCCTCTCTCTAGATACCCGTCGTCTCAGTTTGGCAGTCTGACAGGGATGCAGTCTCTGGTTTCTGCTCTGTTTGCGTTGTTCCAGCAGCCGCTCTTCATGGCCATGATGGGCCCTCTGGAGGGAGACCCACTCTGGGTGAGGATACACACACACAGCGCACACACACAGCGCACACACACAGCGCACACACACACAGTGCGAAACACCCACACAGCACACACACAGCACACACACAGCACACACACACAGAGCGCACACAGTGCACGCACAATCAATCAATCAAATGTATTTATAAAACCCTTTTTACATCAGCCGATGTCACAAAGTGCTATACAGAAACCCAGCCTAAAACCCCAAACAGCAAGCAATGCAGATGTAGAAGCACGGTGGCTAGGAACAACTCCCTAGAAAGGCAAAACCTAGGAAGAAACCTAGAGAGGAACCAGGCTCTGAGGGGTGGCTAGTCCTCTTCTGGCTGTGCCGGGTGGAGATAAGAACAATTCATGGCCATTAAGGCCAGTTCTTTCTCCAAGATGTTCAAATGTTAGATGACCAGCAGGGTCAAATAATAATCATAGTGGTTGTGGAGGTTGCAACAGGTAAATACATCAGGAGTGAATGTCACTTGGTTTTTCAGTGCAATAGAGCGCAGGTCCGGTAGAGAGAGAGAGATGAAAACAGCAGGTCTGGGACAAGGTGGCACGTCCAATAAACAGGTCAGGGTTCCATAGCTGGTTGGTCACAAGGTGGACTGGGGACAGGGACAGCAAGGAGTCAACAGACCAGGTAGTCCTGAAGCATGGTCCTCTGGGAGGGGGGGGCGAGAGATTATTAGAGAAAGAGTTGGGAGAGTTAGAGGGAGCATACCTAAGATCACCCAGGAAATTATACCAGATAGTACAGACTGACCCCCCCCCCCCCCCCCCCGGCACATAGACTATTGCATAGACTATTGCAGACTGGGCCAACCAGGCAGGATATAACCCCACCCACATTGCCAAAGCACAGCCCCCACACCACCAAAGGGATATCAACAAACCAACAACTTACTACCCTGAGACAAGGCTGAGTATAGCCCACGCAGATCCACCCCTCTGCTCGAACCCGAGGACAGGAAGGAAGATCGTGAGTGACTCAATCCACTGGGACGACGTAATGAACCCCTCCTAGGGATGGCATGAGAGAGAGTGAGCAAGCCAGTGACTCAGCCCCTGTAATAGGGTCAGAGGCAGAGAATCCCAATGGAGAGACGGGAACCGGCCAGGCAGAGACAGCAAGGGTGGTTCATCGCTCCAGAGCCTTGCCGTTCACCCTTGCACCCCTGGGCCAGACTACACTCAATCATAGGACCTACTGAAGAGATGAGTCTTCAGTAAAGACTTAAAGGTTGAGACGGAGTCTGCGTCTCTCACATGGATAGGCAGACCATTCCTTAAGAATGGAGCTCTATAGGAGAAAGCCCTGCCTCCACCTGTTTACTTAGAGATTCTAGGGACAATAAGGAGGCCTGCGTCTTGTGACTGGAGCGTACGTGTAGGTATGTACGGCAGGACCAAATCTGAGAGATAAGTAGGAGCAAGTCCATGTAATGCTTTGTAGGTTAGCAGTAAAACCTTGAAATCAGCCCTAGCCTTAACAAGAACGTCATCACATTTTCAGGTTTAGTCAAGATTCTATCAGCAGTATTTAGCACTAGCTGAAGTTTATACAGTGCCTCAGCCGGAGAGTACAGCCTTTTTAGTAGTCTAGTCTTGAAGTGATCAAAGCATGGATTAGCTTTTCTGCAATCATTTTTGGACAAAAGGTTTCTGAATTTTGAATGTTACAAAGATAAAAAAAAAAGGTCCTTCACGGTTTTATTTGAGACGATTGTAGAACCTTCGAGATTCATTGCCAGATCCAACAGCATATCTCTTTGTTTCCTGGGACCTAAAACTGTCACACCCTGATCTGTTTCACCTGTCTGTGTGATTGTCTCCACCTCCTCCAGGTGTCCCACCCTGATCTGTTTCACCTGTCTGTGTGATTGTCTCCACCTCCTCCAGGTGTCACATCCTGATCTGTTTCACCTGTCTGTGTGCTTGTCTCCACCTCCTCCAGGTGTCCCACCCTGATCTGTTTCACCTGTCTGTGTGATTGTCTCCACCTCCTCCAGGTGTCACACCCTGATCTGTTTCACCTGTCTGTGTGCTTGTCTCCACCTCCTCCAGGTGTCCCACCCTGATCTGTTTCACCTGTCTGTGTGATTGTCTCCACCTCCTCCAGGTGTCCCACCCTGATCTGTTTCACCTGTCTGTGTGATTGTCTCCACCTCCTCCAGGTGTCACATCCTGATCTGTTTCACCTGTCTGTGTGCTTGTCTCCACCTCCTCCAGGTGTCCCACCCTGATCTGTTTCACCTGTCTGTGTGATTGTCTCCACCTCCTCCAGGTGTCCCACCCTGATCTGTTTCACCTGTCTGTGTGCTTGTCTCCACCTCCTCCAGGTGTCCCACCCTGATCTGTTTCACCTGTCTGTGTGCTTGTCTCCACCTCCTCCAGGTGTCCCACCCTGATCTGTTTCACCTGTCTGTGTGATTGTCTCCACCTCCTCCAGGTGTCCCACCCTGATCTGTTTCACCTGTCTGTGTGCTTGTCTCCACCTCCTCCAGGTGTCCCACCCTGATCTGTTTGACCTGTCTGTGTGCTTGTCTCCACCCTCCTCCAGGTGTAACATCCTGATCTGTTTCACCTGTCTGTGTGATTGTCTCCACCTCCTCCAGGTGTCCCACCCTTATCTGTTTCACCTGTCTGTGTGCTTGTCTCCACCCTCCTCCAGGTGTCCCACCCTGATCTGTTTCACCTGTCTGTGTGCTTGTCTCCACCTCCTCCAGGTGTCCCACCCTTATCTGTTTCACCTGTCTGTGTGCTTGTCTCCACCCTCCTCCAGGTGTCACATCCTGATCTGTTTCACCTGTCTGTGTGCTTGTCTCCACCTCCTCCAGGTGTCACACCCTTATCTGTTTCACCTGTCTGTGTGCTTTGATTTGATTTAATAAACTGTTATTACTTCGACGTTGTCTGCATCTGGGTCTTACCTGAAACTGTGATTAAAAACAAGCATCTCAGTTTTTTCAGAGTTTAAAAATAAAACATTTGCTGCTTCATTATGTCTGAAACACAGGCTTCCAGGGAAGGCAATTTTGGGGCTTCACTATGTTTATTGTAAATGTACAGTTGTGTGTCGTCTGCATGGCAGTGAAGGTTGACATGTTTCTGAATGGCAGTATATTCAGTATATTGAAAACAATAGTGGTCCTAGAATGGAACACTGAAACAGAAGACAAACCATCCATAGAGACGAGCTCATATTTCTCCGACAGATCAGATCTAAACCAGGCAAGAACTTGTCCGCGTACACCAATTACGGTTTTCAATCTCCCCAAGAGAATGTAGTGATCGATGGTGTTGAAAGGGACACTAAGGTCTAGGAGCACGAGGACAGATGCAGAGCCCTGGTCTGACGCCATTAAAAGGTCATTTACCACCTTCACAAGTGCAGTCTCAGTGCTATGATGGGGTCTAAAACCAGTCTTCAGGAAGGCAGGGAGTTGCTGAGCAAGAGCTTTTTATTATGTTCAACATAGGAGGGCCGAGCACAGGATGTAGCTCTTTCAGTAGTTTAGTTGGAATAAGGTCCAGTAGACAGCTGGAAGGTTTTGAGGTCATGACTATTTTCGTGAATGTGTCAAGAGATACAGGATTTAAAAACTTGAGTGTCTCAATTGATCCAAGGTCCTGGCAGTTCTGTGCAGACAGAAATACGCATATTCAAAGTGGAGCCTGCATATACAAAGAGAATAATTTGTTTTCTAATGATCAGGATTTTTTTGTCGAAGACGTTCATGAATTCATCCCTGCTGTAGTGAAGGCCATCCTCTCTTGGGGAATGCTGCTTTTTAGTTAGCTTTGTGACAGTATCAAAAATAAATGTTGGATTATTTTCATTCTCCTCAATCAGGTTAGTAGGCTGATCGAGCAGCAGTGAAGGCTCTTTGATATTGCACAGTACTGTCATTCCAAGCTAGTCGGGTATTTTCTGCATACCAGGGAGCAAGTTTCTTGTGACAGTTTTTAGAGGTGCGACTGCATCTAGATATTATGCAAGGTTAAGTTTAGATCCTCGGTTAGGTGGTTAACTGATTTTTGTATTCCGACGTCGTTGGGGAGGTGGAGGGAGTCTGGAAGGGCATCTAGGAATATTTGGGTTGCCCAAGAATTTATAGCGTGGCTTTTGATAATCTTTGGTTGGGGTGAAAACAAATTATTTGTCGCTTTAGCGAATGTAATAAGATGGTGCTTGGATAGTCTTAATGTAACTAAAATGAACTCTATTTCCCATGGTACTCTAGGTGAATGTAGGCCTGTTGGGGGTCAGTATGCTGGGCTTCCTGCTGCCTCTGTACCTGGTGTGTTTCAGGCGAACACTGCACCGCCGGATACAGGACCGAGACCAGGACTCCAAGATATACCTCAAGATCAACGGGTCCAGCAAACCTGAAGCCTTTGTCTAGAGAGGGGAGAAAGGGAGGAGAGGAGAGACACCATGGAGTCAAACTACCACCAGACATCTATCCATCCACCACCAGACATCTATCCATCCACCACCAGACATCTATCCATCCATCACCAGACATCTATCCATCCACCACCAGACATCTATCCATCCATCACTGCTATTTATTCTCCAGTTCTTTTCCTTTTTTATTTTCACCAGCTGAGCCTCATAAAGATATGGTTTAATATGTGAGAGCTATGATTAAGTTTTTATAAAGATCTTTTCATCATTGCTATGCAATCAAGGCTGATTTCCTCAACAATTTCACTGTTTAAACAAGTTGTGTTTAGCTAATAAAATGAAAACATTAATTCAAACTACTTTTGGGTACCTTGTTAACATCACAACATGAAATCCATGTCTTAAACTTTGCTAAGTTTCGGAAATCTGCTTGACACAAAGTTACTTACCTTACAGATCACCAAGTCAGCTAATTTCCACTCCATTCATATTCCAATCTGTTTGATTCAAACAGATTGGTGTTATTTTAACCTGTCCTTCCCCATCTACACCTCATTATGAATCTCACATAGCTCATTAGTGCTTCCTTGTGGTTGAATATATACTGTATGTATCTATTGTAGGTCCTAGGATACAACAATGAATAATGTGGAAAAATAAATACCACCAAAGTAAACCTTACAAATTACGATAATGAACACCTTGTGAAACAGCTTTGAAAACCAACCTGGCAATATTTAAGATTGTAATACACCAACTTTTTTTTTATTTTTATACAGGCTTGTCATTCATTTATTTTTACAGATAATTTTGACAATCAGACTGAAATACTTAATTCTGGTGTGTGGAATAGAGAGGCCGGTGCTGTGTGGGTGGGAGGTTCTGCCTGTCACGTGTTCTCAACAGGCAGCCAGTCTCAGAAGGGGGACTTGAAGAGGGAGACTGAATTCCAGGCACTGCTGCTCTCTGTGTTGTTATTTCATCTGTGTATCTCACATATTATGTGCCCAGTATGATACGGCTAGCAAACTTTATTAGCAGATCATGACAACATAACAATAACAGTAGCTTTAGAGGATGTAATGAGATGGAGGAGGGGATGAGTGGGCAGATTGTTGGCCAATGAGACGTCACTAGATGCAGGATTTCATCTGGAGGGAGAGGAGAGGTAAAGGATGAGGAGAGAGGAAAGAGACAGGTGCTGCAGCTAGTTCTTCCTGTCACTTGTCCTCCACAGACATGTTATTAAGGTTATTTACAATAACATACAATTTACAATTCAGTAAAATACCTACCGTCTTGAGGTGGGCAGCTGGCCAATCAGTGACAACTAGGGTAGGAAAAACATCAGACAGAACAGATGACGGACGATGGACAGACAGATTCACACACATTGACGACATGAAACAAACAAGACACATGAAAACGCTGCATCTCCTGCACCGGGCCTCCTTACCTTCTCTCAACTATTTCAGACAGAAGCATTGGACGCTGACCTCTGTTGTGTAGGGTGTGGACACCTTGGGAGGCCTGGACCCAGGACGGGGACTGGAAAATGGTGACAGGTGCCCAGCCTGAAAACAAGAGAAAATATGTTTTCTCATGGAGTTCTGATGGTATCGTGCCATGGAGGGTTCCTCATCTCTGCAGAGAGAAAGACTATTTGCAATAGGAGACAGCCCACAATCTGAGACTCCTTTCTGCTGCTGGACGGCCGGCCACTCCACAGTCAGAGGTCCCTGGAGAAGATAAGAGAGAGGTGAGTTGTGAGAGAAACTCTGGGGTGTCATGACCACTGGAGTCATACACCTTAACAGTACCTACCTGGCATCGAAGATTACTTACTATGATCCAGTGGTTAGCCTTGAGATTGACTATCTGGACAAACCCATGGGCCAGTGTTGGTACTGCTGACAGCGGAGGCCTCCTACTTCTGGATGCTGCACCTGCAGAAGAGCTGGAGCATGATCAACTGTAACATTGTCTAACCAGGAGTGTGATGGGAGAATGACCCTGAAGATCATCCCTCCAGACAATAACACATTAAGTCAATCACAAATTTGAATGACTGCAGTATATTCAATAACTGTATATAAGTGCCTTGTTTACCTCAGCCGTCCATACAGCAGGGTGAGTAGTCTACAGGCCTGGACGCTGCTGTTGTGTGCAAAGAGAATCACCTTCAGGTTGTCCTCCCATCATTCCTGGTACCCGTCAAGAGACTTGCCCATGGCAATCTTGAAGGTCTGGTTGGTCTGTTCATCCAAACCTGGAGGAGGGGTTAGGAAAGGGATATCTATTGACAATGTAAGATAATGAAATCTGTCTGATTATGTACCATGAAAAACAATACAAACTCATTGTAAAAAAAAACAAAAAAAAACCCCAAAAAACACGTTGGTCTGTGAATGATATGCAGTGGAAACCCAGTGCTTCACCCCCCAGTCCTCAAACAAGGCTTTGTTGGTCTAAAGAAAATCGCACTTCAGTAAATAAACGTGGCTATTTATATAGTTGGTGACAGGATCTAGCCAATATTATCATTACCTTGTTCCAGAGTTCACGACCTTGGTCACTCAAGATGACCTCAGGAGCACCGTGGGTGTTGAAGATGTCGTTCATCGCCTCGCCAGTCTGGTCCTTGATGGGTTTCACACAAGCTCAGTTTTTAATGCGTTACAGAGTTCAGCACATTCTCTTCCTTTACTGACCTTAACGGGTATTGACTCCACCCACTTGGTGAAGTAATCGGTCGCCGTCAGACACCAGCGGTTGCTGTTCCTGGACTTGGTGAAGGGTCTGATGAGGTCCAGCCCTAACATTTAAAGTGGTCTGATGAGGTCCAGCCCTAACATTTAAAGTGGTCTGATGAGGTCCAGCCCTAACATTTAAAGTGGTCTGATGAGGTCCAGCCCTAACATTTAAAGTGGTCTGATGAGGTCCAGCCCTAACATTTAAAGTGGTCTGATGAGGTCCAGCCCTAACATTTAAAGTGGTCTGATGAGGTCCAGCCCTAACATTTAAAGTGGTCTGATGCAGATATAATAGAATGTGATTGATAAACAAAAGGTTATTTCATTACCCAGCTCTCCACTTCCTTGACAATTCCCCGTCAGAAGAAGCTAGGTTGATTTTGGCAACCATGCGCTTCACTCCGAAATGACCAGCATGCATCTCTGTCAGCACGGCTCCTCCTCCTTAGTGAAAATCACCTTCCTGTTTGGCTGGCCATCCTTCCCCCGTAGGTACATGTGATTGACTAACAAGAGTTGTTGAAATACTAAAGTCTAAGTAAATTACTGCTGTCTTTCTCTTTCTCTTTCTCTCTCTCTCCATCTCCCTCTCTGTCTTCCACTCTCTCTCTCACGTTCTTTCTCACTTTCTTCATCTCTCTCTTTCTGTATGGGTCTCTCTCTGTCTAGCGAAGACACCTAGTTAAGGGCAGTTGGAGTTACCATAATTGATTACACCTACCCATTTGATTGATCAGGGTCAACTTATAGCTAGATACCTCAATGTGACAGACATATCACTAAATGTACAACTAGATACCTCAATGTGACAGACATATCACTAAATGTACAGCTAGATACCTCAATGTGACAGACATATCACTAAATGTACAGCTAGATACCTCAATGTGACAGACATATCACTAAATGTACAGCTAGATACCTCAATGTGACAGACATATCACTAAATGTACAGCTAGATACCTCAATGTGACAGACATATCACTAAATGTACAGCTAGATACCTCAATGTGACAGACATATCACTAAATGTACAGCTAGATACCTCAATGTGACAGACATATCACTAAATGTACAGCTAGATACCTCAATGTGACAGACATATCACTAAATGTACAGCTAGATACCTCAATGTGACAGACATATCACTAAATGTACAGCTAGATACCTCAATGTGACAGACATATCACTAAATGTACAGCTAGATACCTCAATGTGACAGACATATCACTAAATGTACAGCTAGATACCTCAATGTGACAGACATATCACTAAATGTATAGCTAGATACCTCAATGTGACAGACATATCACTAAATGTATAGCTAGATACCTCAATGTGACAGACATATCACTAAATGTATAGCTAGATACCTCAATGTGACAGACATATCACTAAATGTACAGCTAGATACCTCAATGTGACAGACATATCACTAAATGTACAGCTAGATACCTCAATGTGACAGACATATCACTAAATGTATAGCTAGATACCTCAATGTGACAGACATATCACTAAATGTACAGCTAGATACCTCAATGTGACAGACATATCACTAAATGTATAGCTAGATACCTCAATGTGACAGACATATCACTAAATGTACAGCTAGATACCTCAATGTGACAGACATATCACTAAATGTACAACTAGATACCTCAATGTGACAGACATATCACTAAATGTATAGCTAGATACCTCAATGTGACAGACATATCACTAAATGTACAGCTAGCGACATGTAGATGACCAACTCACGTTAGCTAGATGGAGATGGTTGTTAAATGGTTGTTAAATGGTTGTACATAAATCCTTCCAGTTATCTAACAGTAACAGTAGTAGAAATGAACTGCTTAACGTTACCCTGAATTGTGAATTTCTCTGAACCCCTACGAATGTTGTGCCTCTTGTCGAGATCAGTGGTGCCTTCATAGTACTATACAGTCGTGGCCAAAAGGTTTGAGAATGACACAAGTATTGGTCTCCACAAAGTTTGCTGCTTCAGTGTTCTTAGATCTTTATGTCAGTAGTTACTATGGTAACACTGAAGTATAATTACAAGTATTCCATAAGTGTCAAAGGCTTTCATTGACAATGACATTCAGTTTATGCAAAGAGTCAATATTTGCAGTGTTGACCCTTCTTTTTCAAGACCTCTGCAATCCACCCTGGCATGCTGTCAATTAACTTCTGGGCCACATCCTGACTGATGGCAGGCCATTCTTGTATAATCAATGCTTGGAGTTTGTCAGAAGTTGTGGGTTTTTGTTTGTCCACCTGCCTCTTGAGGATCGACCACAAGTTCTCAATGGGATTAAGGTCTGGGGAGTTTCCTGGCCATGGACCCAAAATGTCAATGTTTTGTTCCCCAAGCCATTTAGTTATCACTTTTGTCTTATGGCAAGGTGCTCCATCATGCTGGAAAAGGCATTGGTCGTCACCAAACTGTTCTTGGATGGTTGTTGAGCCCACTCCCTTTCCAGAGAAGCAACCCCACACATGAATGGTCTCAGGATTCTTTACTGTTGGCATGACACAGGACTGATGGTAGCGCTCACCTTGTCTTCTCCGGACATGGTGTTTTCCGGATGGCCCAAACAATCGGAAAGGGGATTCATCAGAGAAAATGACTCTACCCCAGTCCTCAGCAGTCCAATCCCTGTACCTTTTGCAGAATATCAGTCTGTCCCTGATGTTTTTCCTGGAGAGAAGTGGCTTCTTTGCTGCCCTTCTTGACACCAGGCCATCATCCAAAAGTCTTCGCCTCACTGTGCGTGCAGATGCACTCACACCTGCCTGCTTCCATTCCTGAGCAAGCTCTGCACTGGTGATCCCACAGCTGAATCAACTTTAGGAGACGGTCCTGGTGCTTGTTGGACTTTCTTGGGCGCACTGACGCCTTCTTCAAGTTTCCTTGCAGGTAACCATGGTTGACAGAGGAAGAACAATGATTTCAAGCACCACCCTCCTTTTAAAGCTTCCAGTCTGTTATTCTGACTCAATCAGCATGACAGAGTTATCTCCAGCCTTGTCCTCGTCAACACTCTCACCTGTGTTAACGAGACAATCACTGACATGATGGCAGCTGGTTCTTTGTGGTAGGGTTGAAATGCAGTGGAAATGTTTTTGGGGGATTAAGTTCATTTTCATGGCAAAGAGGGACTTTGCAATTAATTGCAATTCATCTGATCACTCTTCATGACATTCTGGAGTATATGCAAATTGCCATCATCAACACTGAGGCAGCAAACTTTGTGGAGACCAATACTGGTGTCATTCTCAAAACTTTTGGCATGACCAAAAGTATGTGGGCACCTGCAACATCTCATTCCAAAATCATGGGCATTAATATGGAGTTGGTCCCCCTTTGTTGCTATAACAGCCTCCACTCTTCTGGGAAGGCTTTCCACTAGATGTTGGAACATTGCTGAGGGGACTTGCTTCCATTCAGCCACAAGAGCATTGGTGAGGTCGGGCACTGATGTTGGGCGATTAGGCCTGACTCGCAGTCAGGGTTTTAATTCATCCCAAAGGTGTTAGATGGGGTTGAGGTCAGGGCTCTGTGCAGGCCAGTCAAGTTTTTCCACACCGATCTCGACAAACCATTTCTGTATGGACCTCACTTTGTGCACGGGGGCATTGTCATGCTGAAACAGGAAAGCTTCTTCCCCAAACTGTTGCCACAACGTTGGAAGCACAGATTTCCCTTCACTGGAACGAAGGGGTCTAGCCCGAACCATGAAAAACAGCCCCAGACCATTATTCTTCCTCTACCAAACATTAGAGCTGGCAATATGCATTGGGGCAGGTAGTGTTCTCCTGGCATCCGCCAAACCCAGATACGTCCGTCGGCCTGCCAGATCACCTGAAGGGTGATTCATCACTCCATAGAACGCATTTCCACTGCTCCAGAGTCTAATGGCGGCGAGCTTTACACCACTCCAGCCGACGCTTCTCATTGCGCATAGTGATCTTAGGCTTGTGTGCGGCTGCTCGGCCATGGAAACCCATTTCACGAAGATCCTGACGAACAGTTTTTGTGCAGATGTTGCTTCCAGAGGCAGTTTGGAACTCGGTAGTGAGTGTTGCAACTTTTTTTAACGTTCTGTGAGCTTGTGTGTCCTACCACTTTGTGGCTGAGCCGTTGTTGCTCCTAGACCTTTCCACTTTGCAATAACTGAGTTGTTGGAAAGGTGGCATCCTATCACGGTGCCATGTTGTGCTGAAGGGTTAGGGTCAGGGGTTAGGGGTCAGGGTCAGGACATACCTTTGTACCTTCAGAAAGGATTCACACCCCTTTACTTTTTACATGTTGTTGTGTTACAGCCTGAATTTAAAATGGATTCAATAGTGATTTTTGTCTCTGAATACTTTCTGAAGGCACTGTATGTTTGGGTTTTCAGACCCCTGGACTTTTTCCACACGTTACAGCCTTATTCTAAAATTAATTAAATTGTTGTTGTTTTTCTCATCAATCTACACACAATCCTTCATAATGACAGGTTTTTCAAAACAGGTTTTTCAACATTTTAGCAAATTTATTAAAAATAAAAATCATACCACCAATGTGAAATATCACGTTTACAAATTTATTCAGACCCTTTACTCAGTACTTTGTTGAAGCACGTTTAGCAGTGATTACATTCTCAAGTCTTCTTGGGTATGACGCTACAAGCTTGGCGCACCTGTATTTGGGGAGTTTCTCCCATTCTTCTCTGCAGATCCTCTCAAGCTCCGTCAGGCTGGATGGCGAGTGTCGCTGCACAGCTATTTTCAGGTCTCTACAGAGATGTTTGATCGGGTTCTGTCTGGGCCACTCAAGGACATTCAGAGACTTGTCCCGAAGCCACTCCTGCATTGTCTTGGCTGTGTGCTTAGGGTTGTTGTCCTGTGGGAAGGTGAACCTTCACCCCAGTCTGAGGTCCTGAGAGCTCTGGAGCAGGCTTTCATCAAGGATCTCTCTGTACTTTGCTCCGTTTATCTTTCCCTCGATCCTGACTAGTCTCCCAGTCCCTGCCCCTGGAAAACATCCCAACAGCATGATGCTGTCACCACCATGCTTCACCGTAGGGATGGTGCCAGGTTTCTTCCATACGTGACGCTTGGCATTCAGGCCAAAGAGTTCAATCTTGGTTTCATCAGACCAGAGAATCTTGTGCCTTTAGGTGCCTTTTTGCAAACTCCAAGCGGGCCGTCATGTGCCTTCCGTTTGGCAACTTTATAGGGTATTGTGTGTAGATTGATGAAGAAAAAAACGATTTAATCATTTTTAGAATAAGGCTGTAACGTAGCAAAATGTGGAAAAGGTCAAGTAGTCTGAATACTTTCTGAATGCACAGTATGAGCTCCAAAAGTATTGGAAAAGTGACCATTTGTTTTGTTGTTTTGGCTCTGAGTATTTGGTTCCTTATACAGCATTTACTGTTTGATCTGGTTTGGTTCAGATGATTTTTTTGAATAATATATTAATATAATATAAATAATATATTGTGTCATTTTGGAGTCACTTTTATTGTAAATTAGAATAGAATATGTTTCTAAACACTATATTAATGTGGATGTTACCATGGTTATGGATAATCCTAAATTAATCGTGAATAATGACGTGAGAAACTCAAATATCACCCCCCCAAAAAATGCTAACCTCCCCTGTTATTGTAATGGTGAGAGGTTAGCATGTCTTGGGGGTATGATATTATATTAATGCTAACCTCCCCTGTTATTGTAATGGTGAGAGGTTAGCATGTCTTGGGGGTATGATATTATATTAATGCTAACCTCCCCTGTTATTGTAATGGTGAGAGGTTAGCATGTCTTGGTGGTATGATATTATATTAATGCTAACCTCCCCTGTTATTGTAATGGTGAGAGGTTAGCATGTCTTGGTGGTATGATATTATATTAATGCTAACCTCCCCTGTTATTGTAATGGTGAGAGGTTAGCATGTCTTGGTGGTATGATATTATATTAATGCTAACCTCCCCTGTTATTGTAATGGTGAGAGGTTAGCATGTCTTGGTGGTATGATATTATATTAATGCTAACCTCCCCTGTTATTGTAATGGTGAGAGGTTAGCATGTCTTGGGGGTATGATATTATATTAATGCTAACCTCCCCTGTTATTGTAATGGTGAGAGGTTAGCATGTCTTGGGGGTATGATATTATATTAATGCTAACCTCCCCTGTTATTGTAATGGTGAGAGGTTAGCATGTCTTGGGGGTATGATATTATATTAATGCTAACCTCCCCTGTTATTGCATGGCCCATATAGAGAGGATCGCTACAGTATTTAACCAAACACATTGTAACATGGCCCATATAGAGAGGATCGCTACAGTATTTAACCAAACACATTGTAACATGGCCCATGTAGAGAGGATCGCTACAGTATTTAACCAAACACATTGTAACATGGCTCATATAGATAGGATCGCTACAGTATTTAACCAAACACATTGTAACATGGCCCATATAGAGAGGATCGCTACAGTATTTAACCAAACACATTGTAACATGGCCCATATAGAGAGGATCGCTACAGTATTTAACCAAACACATTGTAACATGGCTCATCAAGCTTTCCACTCAAAAAAAAGCTTCCAACTTTGACTTTTCGCTGAGTTGTCATAATGCGTTGAGAGAATGAGTTATCAATGACCCAAGCCCAGCTCAGTTAATCCCTACCATTGTGACGCTGAGTTGTCATAATGCTTCAGTAATTGTACATTATCCCAGGTGTTGGTAGACACAATGTAAGTAACCTAATGTATGTCTCTCTAACTGTCCTGAATGACTGCTGATCCTACAGCTGTTGGATGCAGTAATCATGTGTCTATGAACCAGAGTTCTACTGTTAGTACTGAGGTGGTGTGTCCTAGTAGGAAGTCCACTGTGTGCTGCTCACCCTGCATTCTGTTAAGCTTCCCAGTAAAGCAAGAAAAACAATTAAGCATCCAAGAAAAGTGTTAAAAATAGCTCACGTTAACATATGTAGCTTAAGAAACAAGGTTAATGAAATCAATAATTTGCTTGATAATGTACGTGATATCAACAGAGGTGTATTTTCTGGGTGATTTAAATATTCTTCACAAAACCCACGGATATTGCACATTTTTTTCATTGGAAACATAAACTTAGGCTTGACATGCCAACAACAAATTCTGAACCTACACATTCATGCATAACTGACCAAATTATGAAAGACTTATTGACTCAAGACATTTCAGCTTTTTATTTTTAATGAATTCGTAAACATTTCTAAAAACATAATTCCACTTTGACATTATGGGGTGTTGTGTGAAGGCCAGTGACAAAACATCTCTTCCACACTCATTTTACGGAACTCAAAATTACAATGCTTGTATTCAACCTGTTTGTTATAGCACTAAACAAATTAACAACAGACTTTATAGGGAAGGCATTTACCATGTACATCACTTACATTTCTCTAAACTAATGATCAGTAATTTGTGTATGTTAAAAAGGTTTTGAGAGCTGTTTTGTTAGACTTCAGTGCAGCTTTTGATATTATCAATCACAATCTGCTGCTGGAAAAACTTACCTGTTATGGCTTTACACCCCCTGCTATAGTGTAGATAAAGAGTTATCCATCTAACAGAACACAGAGGGGGTTCTTTAATGGAATCCTCTCCAACATAATCCAGGTAGAATCAGGAGTTCCCCAGGGCAGCTGTCTAGGTCCACTATTTGTTTTTGCTAATGACCTGCCACTGGTTTTGAGTAATGTGTTTATATACAGGCCCTCAAGAAAGTATTCCCTCTCCCTCTCCCTCTCCCTCTCCCTCTCCCTCTCCCTCTCTCCATCTCTTTGTCTCCAGGACTATAAGCCAGAGGAGGACCCCTCTAAGTTTAAGTCAGGGAAGACTGGCCGAGGCCCTCTGGGACCAGACTGGAAGGTAAAGTGTGTGTGTGTAATAATATTTGTGATTGCAGAAGGAAGTATATTGATGTGTCTGTGTGTGCGCCTGTGTGTGTGTCTCTGTTTGTGTGTGTGTGTGTGTGTTTGCGCGTGTGTGTGTGTGTGTGTGTGTGTGTGTGTGTGTGTGTCTGTGTCTGTGTCTGTGTGTGTGTGTGTGTGTGTGTGGCTCCCTAAGAAGACAGACTGCCCACACATGTGTGCCTACAAACTGGTGACAGTCAAGTTCAAGTGGTGGGGCCTGCAGAACAAAGTGGAGAACTTCATTCAGAAGGTACAGATGATGATGACTGGGGTGAGGAGGTGGGGTGAGTATAGGAGAGGAAGGTCATTAGACCATGTCAGTCTGAATCTCCATGTCTGTAGTAGAGTAGAGTGATTGCATGTTGTAAATTCTAAACAGAGTAAAGCTCAAACCAAGTTTATTCACCCATTGGCTCCCGAGTGGCACTGCATCTCAGTGCTAGAGGAGTAACTACAGACCCTGGTTTGATCACGGGCTGTATCACTGGAGTCCCACATCTAGACAGTACATGTTTCCACAAGTACATCTATTTATACCCTCCACTGTACAGAGTCAACTCCTTGCACATCTAGACAGCCAATACATCTGTGTTGCTAGGCAGGAACTTACGTGGTTCCTCTCATTGGTATAGTCATGGCCCTGCCTCCCATGTGTGTACGTCATAGGACTGTTCCTCTTCACCTCATGTGACCTGACCTCGGCCCCCATTCCTCAGTAATCCACAGCTATCCACCCTATCAGAGACTGCAACCATCCCCTCACTTCAGACCCATACTTCCTATCCAACATCCATATACATTCCTCCTGCATGCAACCATTAACTTCTAGTATAGCAAGTATTACAGACTACAACCCAACTGTTCCTCCTCTTTGAATAGCAATTCAACATCACAGAACTTTGAAATTACTTATAAATGAACAAAATATAAAACATGAACAAAAAATAAAACATGATTAACATTCACAGATGATGTGTATATTTACACCTCCGAGACTAGTTGTACATGTCTATGGTAGTAGAGTAGACTAGCTGTACATGTCTATGGTAGTAGAGTAGACTAGCTGTACATGTCTATGGTAGTAGAGTAGACTAGCTGTACATGTCTATGGTAGTAGAGTAGACTAGCTGTACATGTCTATGGTAGTAGAGCAGACTAGCTGTACATGTCTATGGTAGTAGAGTAGACTAGCTGTACATGTCTATGGTAGTAGAGTAGACTAGCTGTACATGTCTATGGTAGTAGAGTAGACTAGCTGTACATGTCTATGGTAGTAGAGTAGACTAGCTGTACATGTCTATGGTAGTAGAGTAGACTAGCTGTACATGTCTATGGTAGTAGAGTAGACTAGCTGTACATGTCTATGGTAGTAGAGTAGACTAGCTGTACATGTCTATGGTAGTAGAGTAGACTAGCTGTACATGTCTATGGTAGTAGAGTAGACTAGCTGTACATGTCTATGGTAGTAGAGTAGACTAGCTGTACATGTCTATGGTAGTAGAGTAGACTAGCTGTACATGTCTATGGTAGTAGAGTAGACTAGCTGTACATGTCTATGGTAGTAGAGTAGAGTAGCTGTACATGTCTATGGTAGTAGAGTAGACTAGCTGTACATGTCTATGGTAGTTTAGTATCTGTATATATTTTTTCTGCCTCTAGTGGCATGGTGGGGAGTTGCAGGGGTAGATAATTTCCTTCTGTGATCATCAAATAATTTTTCTTCTGATCTCTGCAGGACTCTATCTATTTGTATTATAGTATTATAATATTAAAGTATTATATAGTATTATAGTATCATACAGTATTGTTGTATTATATAGTATTGAAGCAGTATGAGAATATCGAACATCATTTAAATATTGAAGCTCTCTCTCTCTCTCTGTCTCTCTCTCTCTCTCTCTCTCTCTCTCTCTCTCTCTCTCTCTCTCTCTCTCTCTCTCTCTCTCTCTCTCTCTCTCTCTCTCTCTCTCTCTCTCTCTCAGCAAGAGAAGCGCCTGTTCACCAACTTCCACCGTCAGCTGTGGATCGAACTCACCATGGAGGACATCCGTCTCATGGAGGAGGACACTCGCAAAGAACTGCACGAGGTAATAATAATAATAATATGTAACCATCTACCATCTAAATAAAAATAATAATTATAATATGTAACCATCTAAATAAAAATTATAATAATAATATGTAACCATCTACCATCTAAATAATAATATGTAACTTTTTATTATCTGACTAATAATAATAATATGTTACCATCTACCATCTAAATAATAATAATATGTAACCATCTACCATCTAAATAATAATATGTAACTTTTTATTATCTGACAAATAATAATAATTATAATAATATGTAACCATCTACTATCTAAATAATAATATGTAACTTTTTATTATCTGACTAATAATAATAATATGTTACCATCTACCATCTAAATAATAATAATATGTAACCATCTACCATCTAAATAATAATATGTAACTTTTTATTATCTGACTAATAATAATAATTATAATAATATGTAACCATCTACCATCATAATAATCTTAGTAATAATAGTAATAATAATACTGTAACCATCTACCATACAAATAATGATAATAATATTAATAATAATAATAATATGTAACCATCTACCATCCGAATAATAATAATAATAATAATAAATAAACATCTACCATATGAATAATAATAATAATATATAACAATCTGCATAATAATAATAGTAGTAGTAGCAGCAGCAGTAATAATAATATGTCACGATCTACCATCGTAATAATAATAATAATAATATGTCACGATCTACCATCGTAATAATAATAATAAGTAAACATCTACCATATGAATAATAATAATAATAATATGTAACCATCTTCCATATGAATAATAATAATAATATGTAACCATCTACCATATGAATAATAATAATAATATGTAACCATCTTCCATATGAATAATAATAATAATATGTAACCATCTTCCATATGAATAATAATAATAATATGTAACCATCTTCCATATGAATAATAATAATAATAATAATAATATGTAACCATCTACCATATTAATAATAATAATAATATGTAACCATCTTCCATATGAATAATAATAATAATATGTAACCATCTTCCATATGAATAATAATAATAATAATATGTAACCATCTACCATATGAATAATAATAATAATATGTAACCATCTTCCATATGAATAATAATAATAATATGTAACCATCTTCCATATGAATAATAATAATAATAATATGTAACCATCTACCATATTAATAATAATAATAATAATATGTAACCATCTACCATATGAATAATAATAATAATATGTAACCATCTTCCATATGAATAATAATAATAATAATAATAATATGTAACCATCTACCATATGAATAATAATAATAATAATATGTAACCATCTACCATATGAATAATAATAATAATATGTAACCATCTACCATATGAATAATAATAATAATAATATGTAACCATCTTCCATATGAATAATAATAATAATATGTAACCATCTTCCATATGAATAATAATAATAATAATATGTAACCATCTACCATATGAATAATAATAATAATATGTAACCATCTTCAAAAAGAATAATAATAATAATATGTAACCATCTTCCATATGAATAATAATAATATGTAACCATCTTCCATATGAATAATAATAATAATAATATGTAACCAGTGTGTTTGGCGCCGCCCTGCTGGTCGCCTGTTAAGCAGCTCCCGTTGTTCTGCATAAATTGTTGTTTTAGTTCGTTTTCTTTCGTCTATTTTCTTTAGTTTTATTTTTTATTTTGCTACAGTTGAACTATAACAGTTCAGGATTATGGATTTTATGGATTTTATCGCAGCTGAACGTCGACAGGAGTCGTCAACTGTTATTGTTTACAACAGAGCCCAGCTCCTGGATTTAGCCCACGCAGCGCTGCTGCTCCCCGGGGAAAAGTTTGATATTCCGGACGAATTGAAAAGACGACGCCGTGGACGTAGGACGGGATTGAAATGTAAGGCAAAGCGGAGGAGGTTCAAGTACAAGCCGGCTATACCATCTATTATTATGGGCAATGTGAGGTGTCTACATAACAAGATGGATGAGTTAGAGGGACTTGTTCGTGGACAAAGGATCTATCGGGAAACGAGCCTAATGTTTTTTACTGAGACTTGGCTGAACGATAACATCCCCATACAGAACGTCACTATCGACGGTTTCCAGACCATCAGAAAGGGATCGCGTCTCTTCCGGTAAGAGTAAGGGTGGGGGGCTGGCTTTATTAGTTAACAACAGATGGTGTAATCCGAAACATATTACTCTGGCCTATGGTCCAACAGCAGCCTGCAACCACCAGGACTATTAGGAGATGGTCCCCAGAGGCGAATGAGGCCCTACAGGACTGCTTTGAAACAACAGACTGGGATGTGCTCTGTGAGGCTCATGGGGAGGACATCGATGGACTCACTGACTGCATAACAGACTATATTAATTTTTGTGTAGACAACACTGTACCCACCAGGAAGGTACGCTGTTTCCCAAACAATAAACTCTGGGTCACCAGCGACCTGAAGGCCCTGCTGAATGAGAAGAAGAGGGCCTTCAAGGAGAAGGACAAGGACAAATTGAAATGTGTCCAGAGGGAGCTGAAGTTGCGGATTGCTGAGGGGAAGAGAGTGTATAAGGAGAAGATGGAGGACAAGCTGAGGCAGAGCCAGGTGAGAGAGGTGTGGAAGGGTATGAGAAATATCACTGGCTTCAAAAAGTCAAACAGTGGGCAGACGGAGGGGACCCAGGACAGAGCCAATGAGCTGAACCAATTTTTTAACAGGTTCGATACTGGCCCTGTCCACCTCCCCTCCAGCTCCCCAGACCACACACCCTCACGGCTATCCCACCCCCACTTTGCTCACAGCACCTCTGCTGAGACAATCAGTGACCCCACCTCTGCCCCTGCCCCCCCTGGACTGATCCTCAACACCCCCCTTCCCCCCACCTCCCCACCTGGGCTGGCTTTCACCACCAACCAAGTGAAGAGAGAGCTGGAGAGACTACACCAGTGGAAAGCGGCGGGCCCTGATGGCATCAGCCCAAGGGTGCTGAGGGTCTGTGCTGACCAACTGTGTGGAATACTCCAGCGTCTTTTCAACCTTAGCCTGAGCCTAGAAAGGGTCCCTGTGCTGTGGAAAACATCCTTTCTCGTCCCAGTGCCCAAGAAGGCACACCCCACTGTCCTGAATGACTTCAGACCTGTAGCGCTAACATCCCACATCATGAAGACCCTGGAAAGGTTAGTCCTCGCTCACCTCAGACCCCTGGTGTGTTCATCAATGGACCCCCTGCAGTTTGCATACCAGCGCAAAATCGGGGTGGATGATGCAATCATCTACCTTCTGCAGAGGGCCTACTCTCACCTGGACAACGCAGGTTGCACTGTGAGGGTCATGTTTTTTGACTTCTCCAGTGCCTTCAATACCATTCAGCCCCTGCTACTGGGTGAGAAGATGAGGAGGATGAAAGTGGAAGCACCCTTAGTCTCCTGGGTCACGGACTACCTGACCGGTAGGCCACAATTTGTGCGACTACAGAGCTGTGTGTCAGAACGGGCTGTTAGCAACACAGGGGCCCCCCAGGGTACGGTCCTGTCCCCCTTCCTGTTCACCCTCTACACCTCAGACTTCAGATATAACTCTGAGACATGCCACCTACAGAAGTTCTCGGATGACTCTGCTATTGTAGGGTGCATCAGGGGTGGGCAGGAGGAGGAGTACAGGAGCACAATCAGTGACTTTGTGTTGTGGTGTGAGCAGAACCACCTTCAGCTCAACATCAGCAAAACTAAGGAGATGGTGGTGGACTTCAGGAGAACCAAGGCACAACTGACTGCAGTCCCTATAAAGGGGACGGATGTGGAAATGGTTGAGTCATACAAGTTCCTGGGTGTCCATATGGACAACAGACTGGAATGGGCTGGTAACACCGGGGCCCTGTACAAAAAGGGCCAGAGCCGACTCTACTTTCTGAGGAGGCTCAGGTCCTTCAACGTGTGCAGTAAACTACTGCATACCTTCTACCAGTCTGTGGTGGCCAGTGCCATCGTTTTTGCAGTGGTGTGCTGGGGAGCAAACATCAAAGCCGGTGATGCTTCTCGGGTAAATAAGCTGATCAGGAAGGCTAGCTCTGTCCTGGGGATGAGCCTTGACACTCTAGAGGAGGTGGCGGAGAGACGGATCCTGGCCAAACTGCTGGCCATCATGGACAACGTCACCCACCCTCTGCACACTATGGTTATGACGCAGAGGAGCACTTTCAGTCACAGACTGATCCCACCACGGTGTGCCAGAGAGCGCTACAGGAGGTCCTTCCTGCCGGCGGCTATGAGACTATATAATGCCTCACCGGGGTGCCGTGCCGTCGGCAACATAGATCTGGAACTGTTGGGGTGCTAGGACCTAGTTTAACAATTATGCATCCATCCGTGAGTAACTCTGGTCCGTCAGCACTCATCCACTCAGGACCTATTTATTCATACAGGTCTGTATATACATACTCATGTACAGTTGTTATATTATATCACATGCAATATTGTAAGTAATTATTGGACGTAGGCATTCACTCAGGAATGCATATTAGTATCCTGCCAGTTGCACCTTTTCTCATTGCTTTTAGTATATCGAATGTGCAATAAGTGCAGTTGTCTGTAATTAAACCCTGCGCACTAAGGACTGTATTTTAAGGGAATTACTATTATTACCCCAAATGATATCATACACACATTTAGCTATTAAAGTATCTCTTCCTGTCATTTACCTGTACAGTTTGTGTAAACATGCAAGTATTCACTTATCTGTAAATATAACTGTATACCTAACTGTACAGCTAATTTAACTAATTTAACCATGCAAAATTTTCACTTACCTGTTAATTTACCCAGTCTGTCTATTAAGTAAACTATTATTACCCTCGCTCATATCATATGCATTTTTAGCTACTGAAGTATTTCTCTGCCATCGACCTGTATAGTATAGTTAACCATCCAACATCCACCAATGTATAGTGTACATATTCAGCCAACCACTCATACTATGCAATGTCTTTTTATAGCTTTTTTTGCACTCCAGATATCTTGTATTTCTATACTTTTTCATACTGCCGCTCTATGTATCATGTACCGTGTATCTGTCTTTTGTGTACTTTTCGTTGTGGCATTTTGCACCTGCCCTGTGTTTTGTTGTAGCTGCTTGACAATGAAATTTCCCCCCCGGGGGAGCAATAAAGTACCTATCTATCTATCTATCTATCTATCTATCTATCTATCTATCTATCTATCTATCTATCTATCTATCTATCTATCTATCTATCTATCTATCTATCTATCTATCTATCTATCTATCTATCTATCTATCTATCTATCTATCTATCTATCTATCTATCTATCTATCTATCTATCTATCTATCTATCTATCTATCTATCTATCTATCTATCTATCTATCTATCTATCTATCTATCTATCTATCTATCTATCTATCTATCTATCTTAAGGAAGAGTTTTGTAGCCCGGACATTGAGCTGTTAGCCGTTAGCCTGAGACCCTACTATTTACTGAGGGAATTCACGGCGGCCATTGCTGTTATTGTTTACATCCCGCCCTCCGCTGACGCAAAAGCAGCGTGTGACGTCATCCACTCTGTTATCGCGAGGTTACAGACAGCGCATCCCAGTGCTTTCTTTGCTATTTCGGGGGATTTTAACCATGCATCTCTCTCTTCAACGCTGCCCACGTTCAAACAGTTCGTGAAGTGCCCAACCAGGAATAATAAAACTCTGGACTTGTTATATGCTAATGTGAAGGATGCATACAACTCCACTGCACTCCCTCCCCTCGGTAGATCGGATCACAACCTTGTCCACCTCACCCCACTCTACAGGCCTTTGGTCCAACAGCAGCCTGCAACCACCAGGACTATTAGGAGATGGTCCCCGGAGGCGAATGAGGCCCTACAGGACTGCTTTGAAACAACAGACTGGGATGTGCTCTGTGAGGCTCATGGGGAGGACATCGATGGACTCACTGACTGCATAACAGACTATATTAATTTTTGTGTAGACAACACTGTACCCACCAGGAAGGTACGCTGTTTCCCAAACAATAAACCCTGGGTCACCAGCGACCTGAAGGCCCTGCTGAATGAGAAGAAGAGGGCCTTCAATGAGAGGGACAAGGACAAGGACAAATTGAAATGCGTCCAGAGGGAGCTGAAGTTGCGGATTGCTGAGGGGAAGAGAGTGTATAAGGAGAAGATGGAGGACAAGCTGAGGCAGAGCCAGGTGAGAGAGGTGTGGAAGGGTATGAGAAATATCACTGGCTTCAAAAAGTCAAACAGTGGGCAGACGGAGGGGACCCAGGACAGAGCCAATGAGCTGAACCAATTTTTTAACAGGTTTGATACTGGCCCTGTCCACCTCCCCTCCAGCTCCCCAGACCACACACCCTCACGGCTGTCCCACCCCCACTTTGCTCACAGCACCTCTGCTGAGACAATCAGTGACCCCACCTCCGCACCTGCTCCCCCTGGACTGATCCTCAACACCCCCCTTCCCCCCACCTCCCCACCTGGGCTGGCTTTCACCACCAACCAAGTGAAGAGAGAGCTGGAGAGACTACACCAGTGGAAAGCGGCGGGCCCTGATGGCATCAGCCCAAGGGTGCTGAGGGTCTGTGCTGACCAACTGTGTGGAATACTCCAGCGTATTTTCAACCTTAGCCTGAGCCTAGAAAGGGTCCCTGTGCTGTGGAAAACATCCTGCCTCGTCCCAGTGCCCAAGAAGGCACACCCCACTGTCCTGAATGACTTCAGACCTGTAGCGCTAACATCCCACATCATGAAGACCCTGGAAAGGTTAGTCCTCGCTCACCTCAGACCCCTGGTGTGTTCATCAATGGACCCCCTGCAGTTTGCATACCAGCGCAACATCGGGGTGGATGACGCAATCATCTACCTTCTGCAGAGGGCCTACTCTCACCTGGACAACGCAGGTTGCACTGTGAGGGTTTTGTTTTTTGACTTCTCCAGTGCTTTCAATACCATTCAGCCCCTGCTACTGGGTGAGAAGATGAGGAGGATGAAAGTGGAAGCACCCTTAGTCTCCTGGGTCACGGACTACCTGACCGGTAGGCCACAATTTGTGCGACTACAGAGCTGTGTGTCAGAACGGGCAGTTAGCAACACAGGGGCCCCCCAGGGTACGGTCCTGTCCCCCTTCCTGTTCACCCTCTACACCTCAGACTTCAGATATAACTCTGAAACATGCCACCTACAGAAGTTCTCGGATGACTCTGCTATTGTAGGGTGCATCAGGGGTGGGCTGGAGGAGGAGTACAGGAGCACAATCAGTGACTTTGTGTTGTGGTGTGAGCAGAACCACCTTCAGCTCAACATCAGCAAAACAAAGGAGATGGTGGTGGACTTCAGGAGAACCAAGGCACAACTGACTGCAGTCCCTATACAGGGGATGGATGTGGAAATGGTTGGGTCATACAAGTTCCTGGGAGTCCATATGGACAACAGACTGGAATGGGCTGGTAACACCGGGGCCCTGTACAAAAAGGGCCAGAGCCGACTCTACTTTCTGAGGAGGCTCAGGTCCTTCAACGTGTGCAGTAAACTACTGCATACCTTCTACCAGTCATCTTTTTTGCAGTGGTGTGCTGGGGAGCAAACATCAAAGCCGGTGATGCTTCTCGGGTAAATAAGCTGATCAGGAAGGCTAGCTCTGTCCTGGGGATGAGCCTTGACACTCTAGAGGAGGTGGCGGAGAGACGGATCCTGGCCAAACTGCTGGCCATCATGGACAACGTCACCCACCCTCTGCACGCTATGGTTATGACGCAGAGGAGCACTTTCAGTCACAGACTGATCCCACCACGGTGTGCCAGAGAGCGCTACCTGAGGTCCTTCCTGCCGGCGGCTATTAGACTATATAATGCCTCGCCGGGGTGCCGTGCCGTCGGCAACATAGATCTGGAACTGTTGGGGTGCTAGGACCTAGTTTAACAATTATGCATCCATCCGTGAGTAACTCTGGTCCGTCAGCACTCATCCACTCAGGACCTATTTATTCATACAGGTCTGTATATACATACTCATGTACAGTTGTTATATTATATCACGTGCAATATTGTAAGTAATTCTTGGACTTAACCTACGTAGGCATTCACTCAGGAATGCATATTAGTATCCTGCCAGTTGCACCTTTTCTCATTGCTTTTAGTATATCGAATGTGCAATACGTGCAGTTGTCTGTAATTAAACCCTACGCACTAAGGACTGTATTTTAAGGGAATTACTATTATTACCCCAATGATATCATACACACATTTAGCTATTAAAGTATCTCTTCCTGTCATTTACCTGTACAGTTTGTGTAAACATGCAAGTATTCACTTATCTGTAAATATAACTGTATATTTACCTGTACAGCTAATTTAACCATGCAAAATTTTCCCTTACCTGTTCATTTACCCAGTATGTCTATTAAGTAAACTATTATTACCCTCTCTCATATCATACGCATTTTTGACTACTGAAGTATTTCTCTGCCATCGACCTGTATAGTATAGTTAACCATCCAACATCCACCAATGTATAGTGTACATATTCAGCCAACCTCTCATACTATGCAATGTCTTTTTATAGCTTTTTTTGCACTCCAGATATCTTGTATTTCTATACTTTTTCATACTGCCACTCTATGTATCATGTATCGTGTATCTGTCTTTTGTGTACTTTCGTTGTGGCATTTTGCACCTGCCCTATAAAAAAACACCCTAGCCCCTACACCCTTCACCACCCATCCCCTCTACACCCATCCCCTCTACACCCTTCACCACCCATCCCCTCTACACCCTAGCCCCTACACCCTTCACCACCCACCCCCTCTACACCCTAGCCCCTACACCCTTCACCACCCATCCCCTCTACACCCTAGCCCCTACACCCTTCACCACCCATCCCCTCTACACCCATCCCCTCTACACCCTAGCCCCTACACCCTTCACCACCCACCCCCTCTACACCCTAGCCCCTACACCCTTCACCACCCACCCCCTCTACACCCTAGCCCCTACACCCTTCACCACCCATCCCCTCTACACCCTAGCCCCTACACCCTTCACCACCCATCCCCTCTACACCCTAGCCCCTACACCCTTCACCACCCATCCCCTCTACACCCATCCCCTCTACACCCTAGCCTCTACACCCTTCACCACCCATCCCCTCTACACCCTAGCCCCTACACCCTAGCCCCTACACCCTTCACCACCCATCCCCTCTACACCCATCCCCTCTACACCCTAGCCTCTACACCCTTCACCACCCATCCCCTCTACACCCTAGCCTCTACACCCTTCACCACCCATCCCCTCTACACCCTAGCCCCTACACCCTTCACCACCCATCCCCTCTACACCCATCCCCTCTACACCCTAGCCCCTACACCCTTCACCACCCATCCCCTCTACACCCATCCCCTCTACACCCTAGCCTCTACACCCTTCACCACCCATCCCCTCTACACCCTAGCCTCTACACCCTTCACCACCCATCCCCTCTACACCCTAGCCCCTACACCCTTCACCACCCATCCCCTCTACACCCTAGCCCCTACACCCTTCACCACCCATCCCCTCTACACCCTAGCCTCTACACCCTTCACCACCCATCCCCTCTACACCCATCCCCTCTACACCCTAGCCCCTACACCCTTCACCACCCATCCCCTCTACACCCTAGCCCCTACACCCTTCACCACCCATCCCCTCTACACCCTAGCCCCTACACCCTAGCCCCTACACCCTTCACCACCCATCCCAGGGTGCACCTCTTGTTGGCAGGACAGTGTATAGATATATTTTTGTTCTGAATGTTGTCGTACTTCTGTCATTAGTCTCTGAGTCACTAACATCTCTCATTAAAGGTGAACTCCAGAACTGGTTGCTTAAATGGGATCTCTGGTCCAGAACTGGGATGTGTCCCAAAATGGCACCCTATTCCCTATATAGTGCACTACTGTAGACCAGAGAATGGCACCCTATTCCCTATATAGTGCACTACTTTAGACCAGAGACCCTATTCCCTATATAGTGCACTACTGTAGACCAGAGAATGGAACCCTATTCCCTATATAGTGCACTACTGTAGACCAGAGAATGGCACCCTATTCCCTATATAGTGCACTACCTTAGACCAGAGAATGGCACCCTATTCCCTATATAGTGCACTACTGTAGACCAGAGAATGGAACCCTATTCCCTATATAGTGCACTACTTTAGACCAGAGAATGGCACCCTATTCCCTATATAGTGCACTACTTTAGACCAGAGAATGGCACCCTATTCCCTATATAGTGCACTACTTTAGACCAGAGAATGGCACCCTATTCCCTATATAGTGCACTACTTTAGACCAGAGAATGGCACCCTATTCCCTATATAGTGCACTACTTTAGACCAGAGAATGGCACCCTATTCCCTATATAGTGCACTACTTTAGACCAGAGAATGGCACCCTATTCCCTATATAGTGCACTACTGTAGACCAGAGAATGGCACCCTATTCCCTATATAGTGCACTACTTTAGACCAGAGAATGGAACCCTATTCCCTATATAGTGCACTACTTTAGACCAGAGAATGGAACCCTATTCCCTATATAGTGCACTACTTTAGACCAGAGAATGGCACCCTATTCCCTATATAGTGCACTACTGTAGACCAGAGAATGGCACCCTATTCCCTATATAGTGCACTACTTTAGACCAGAGAATGGAACCCTATTCCCTATATAGTGCACTACTTTAGACCAGAGAATGGAACCCTATTCCCTATATAGTGCACTACTTTAGACCAGAGAATGGAACCCTATTCCCTATATAGTGCACTACTTTAGACCAGAGAATGGAACCCTATTCCCTATATAGTGCACTACTGTAGACCAGAGAATGGAACCCTATTCCCTATATAGTGCACTACTGTAGACCAGAGAATGGCACCCTATTCCCTATATAGTGCACTACTTTAGACCAGAGAATGGCACCCTATTCCCTATATAGTGCACTACTGTAGACCAGAGAATGGCACCCTATTCCCTATATAGTGCACTACTTTAGACCAGAGAATGGCACCCTATTCCCTATATAGTGCACTACTTTAGACCAGAGAATGGAACCCTATTCCCTATATAGTGCACTACTGTAGACCAGAGAATGGCACCCTATTCCCTATATAGTGCACTACTTTAGACCAGAGAATGGCACCCTATTCCCTATATAGTGCACTACTTTAGACCAGAGAATGGAACCCTATTCCCTATATAGTGCACTACTTTAGACCAGAGAATGGCACCCTATTCCCTATATAGTGCACTACTTTAGACCAGAGAATGGAACCCTATTCCCTATATAGTGCACTACTTTAGACCAGAGAATGGCACCCTATTCCCTATATAGTGCACTACCTTAGACCAGAGAATGGCACCCTATTCCCTATATAGTGCACTACTTTAGACCAGAGAATGGAACCCTATTCCCTATATAGTGCACTACTTTAGACCAGAGAATGGCACCCTATTCCCTATATAGTGCACTACTTTAGACCAGAGAATGGCACCCTATTCCCTATATAGTGCACTACTGTAGACCAGAGAATGGAACCCTATTCCCTATATAGTGCACTACTTTAGACCAGAGAATGGAACCCTATTCCCTATATAGTGCACTACTTTAGACCAGAGAATGGCACCCTATTCCCTATATAGTGCACTACTTTAGACCAGAGAATGGCACCCTATTCCCTATATAGTGCACTACTTTAGACCAGAGAATGGCACCCTATTCCCTATATAGTGCACTACTGTAGACCAGAGAATGGAACCCTATTCCCTATATAGTGCACTACTTTAGACCAGAGAATGGCACCCTATTCCCTATATAGTGCACTACTTTAGACCAGAGAATGGAACCCTATTCCCTATATAGTGCACTACTTTAGACCAGAGAATGGAACCCTATTCCCTATATAGTGCACTACTTTAGACCAGAGAATGGCACCCTATTCCCTATATAGTGCACTACTTTAGACCAGAGAATGGCACCCTATTCCCTATATAGTGCACTACTGTAGACCAGAGAATGGCACCCTATTCCCTATATAGTGCACTACTTTAGACCAGAGAATGGCACCCTATTCCCTATATAGTGCACTACTTTAGACCAGAGACCCTATTCCCTATATAGTGCACTACTGTAGACCAGAGAATGGCACCCTATTCCCTATATAGTGCACTACTGTAGACCAGAGAATGGCACCCTATTCCCTATGTAGTGCACTACTTTAGACCAGAGAATGGCACCCTATTCCCTATATAGTGCACTACTGTAGACCAGAGAATGGAACCCTATTCCCTATGTAGTGCACTACTGTAGACCAGAGAATGGCACCCTATTCCCTATATAGTGCACTACTTTAGACCAGAGAATGGCACCCTATTCCCTATATAGTGCACTACTTTAGACCAGAGAATGGAACCCTATTCCCTATATAGTGCACTACTGTAGACCAGAGAATGGCACCCTATTCCCTATATAGTGCACTACTTTAGACCAGAGAATGGCACCCTATTCCCTATATAGTGCACTACTTTAGACCAGAGAATGGAACCCTATTCCCTATATAGTGCACTACTTTAGACCAGAGAATGGCACCCTATTCCCTATATAGTGCACTACTTTAGACCAGAGAATGGCACCCTATTCCCTATATAGTGCACTACTTTAGACCAGAGACCCTATTCCCTATATAGTGCACTACTGTAGACCAGAGAATGGCACCCTATTCCCTATATAGTGCACTACTTTAGACCAGAGAATGGCACCCTATTCCCTATATAGTGCACTACTTTAGACCAGAGAATGGCACCCTATTCCCTATATAGTGCACTACTTTAGACCAGAGACCCTATTCCCTATATAGTGCACTACTGTAGACCAGAGAATGGCACCCTATTCCCTATATAGTGCACTACTTTAGACCAGAGAATGGAACCCTATTCCCTATATAGTGCACTACTGTAGACCAGAGAATGGCACCCTATTCCCTATATAGTGCACTACTGTAGACCAGAGAATGGAACCCTATTCCCTATATAGTGCACTACTTTAGACCAGAGAATGGAACCCTATTCCCTATATAGTGCACTACTGTAGACCAGAGAATGGCACCCTATTCCCTATATAGTGCACTACTTTAGACCAGAGAATGGCACCCTATTCCCTATATAGTGCACTACTGTAGACCAGAGAATGGCACCCTATTCCCTATATAGTGCACTACTTTAGACCAGAGAATGGAACCCTATTCCCTATATAGTGCACTACTTTAGACCAGAGAATGGCACCCTATTCCCTATATAGTGCACTACCTTAGACCAGAGAATGGAACCCTATTCCCTATGTAGTGCACTACTGTAGACCAGAGAATGGCACCCTATTCCCTATATAGTGCACTACTTTAGACCAGAGAATGGAACCCTATTCCCTATATAGTGCACTACTGTAGACCAGAGAATGGAACCCTATTCCCTATATAGTGCACTACTTTAGACCAGAGAATGGCACCCTATTCCCTATATAGTGCACTACTGTAGACCAGAGAATGGAACCCTATTCCCTATATAGTGCACTACTTTAGACCAGAGAATGGAACCCTATTCCCTATATAGTGCACTACTTTAGACCAGAGAATGGCACCCTATTCCCTATATAGTGCACTACTGTAGACCAGAGAATGGAACCCTATTCCCTATATAGTGCACTACTGTAGACCAGAGAATGGAACCCTATTCCCTATATAGTGCACTACTTTAGACCAGAGAATGGCACCCTATTCCCTATATAGTGCACTACTGTAGACCAGAGAATGGAACCCTATTCCCTATATAGTGCACTACTTTAGACCAGAGAATGGCACCCTATTCCCTATATAGTGCACTACTTTAGACCAGAGACCCTATTCCCTATATAGTGCACTACTGTAGACCAGAGAATGGAACCCTATTCCCTATATAGTGCACTACTTTAGACCAGAGAATGGCACCCTATTCCCTATATAGTGCACTACTGTAGACCAGAGAATGGAACCCTATTCCCTATATAGTGCACTACTTTAGACCAGAGAATGGAACCCTATTCCCTATATAGTGCACTACTTTAGACCAGAGAATGGCACCCTATTCCCTATATAGTGCACTACTGTAGACCAGAGAATGGAACCCTATTCCCTATATAGTGCACTACTGTAGACCAGAGAATGGAACCCTATTCCCTATATAGTGCACTACTTTAGACCAGAGAATGGCACCCTATTCCCTATATAGTGCACTACTGTAGACCAGAGAATGGAACCCTATTCCCTATATAGTGCACTACTTTAGACCAGAGAATGGCACCCTATTCCCTATATAGTGCACTACTTTAGACCAGAGAATGGAACCCTATTCCCTATATAGTGCACTACTGTAGACCAGAGAATGGCACCCTATTCCCTATATAGTGCACTACTTTAGACCAGAGAATGGCACCCTATTCCCTATATAGTGCACTACTTTAGACCAGAGAATGGAACCCTATTCCCTATATAGTGCACTACTTTAGACCAGAGAATGGCACCCTATTCCCTATATAGTGCACTACTGTAGACCAGAGAATGGCACCCTATTCCCTATATAGTGCACTACTTTAGACCAGAGAATGGAACCCTATTCCCTATATAGTGCACTACCTTAGACCAGAGAATGGAACCCTATTCCCTATATAGTGCACTACTTTAGACCAGAGAATGGAACCCTATTCCCTATGTAGTGCACTACTGTAGACCAGAGAATGGCACCCTATTCCCTATATAGTGCACTACTGTAGACCAGAGACCCTATTCCCTATATAGTGCACTACTTTAGACCAGAGAATGGCACCCTATTCCCTATATAGTGCACTACTTTAGACCAGAGAATGGCACCCTATTCCCTATATAGTGCACTACTTTAGACCAGAGAATGGAACCCTATTCCCTATATAGTGCACTACTGTAGACCGGAGCCCACAGGGTCTGAGACGCAGTCTTGGCCAGTTAAAGGGGAAGGGCTTCGGAAAAGGAGGAGGACCTAGATGGTCTGGGACATCAGGAGGTTATATCGTATGATGTGGTCAGCTGATATGTTAAACGCATGTCCTGGCTTTGTTAGATCTGGCAGGTTTATGCAGTATAGTCAGGCTGGAATGTGGCCAGTGGTTTAGCTGGGCTGTTTTACTAACTGGGCCCAGTCCCAAATAGACCCTTAGACCCTACACCTTATGCACTTGTGGTGATCTAAGAGGATTTGCCAGGTAATGTATAAGTAATATGGTAATAGGCTAGTGGTAGTTTCACCAATCAAATCCTCTCTGATCTCCACAAGGGAATAGGGTTCATTTGGGATTGGGCCCTGGTCTTTAGGGGACAAAACAGTATTGGGCCCTGGTCTTTAGGGGACAAAACAGTATTGGGCCCTGGTCTTTAGGGGACAAAACAGTATTGGGCCCTGGTCTTTAGGGGACAAAACAGTATTGGGCCCTGGTCTTTAGGGGACAAAACAGTATTGGGCCCTGGTCTTTAGGGGACAAAACAGTATTGGGCCCTGGTCTTTAGGGGACAAAACAGTATTGAAGACTCCTTCACCTGGTGAGCGATGGCGGATGACAGATACAACCTCATAGATATCTTTGTAGTCAGAATGACTAATGAGTTCAGAACCCAAAATGTTGATTTTTGTTAAAAAATAATAAATCCCCCAAAACAGAACTGTTTGTTTTCTCTCTCTCTCTTCTGTAACTGTTTTGTCATCTTCTCTTCCAACTACATCAGAGACGTGAGAACAGTCCAGAAATACGTCAGCAAGAGGAAAGTAACATCTGTATTGAAGACTGGAATGTCTTGTTCGTGTTCTGATGTGTTCTCTTCTGCAACTGCATCACTGGTGGCCATGGTTACCCCTCGTCCCTCCTCGGGCCTGGTGGCCATGGTTACCCCTCCTCCCTCCTCGGACCTGGTGGCCATGGTTACCCCTCCTCCCTCCTCGGACCTGGTGGCCATGGTTACCCCTCCTCGAACCTGGTGGCCATGGTTACCCCTCCTCGGACCTGGTGGCCATGGTTACCCCTCCTCCCTCCTCGGACCTGGTGGCCATGGTTACCCCTCCTCGGACCTGGTGGCCATGGTTACCCCTCCTCCCTCCTCGGACCTGGTGGCCATGGTTACCCCTCCTCCCTCCTTGAACCTGGTGGCCATGGTTACCCCTCCTTGAACCTGGTGGCCATGGTTACCCCTCCTCCCTCCTCGGACCTGGTGGCCATGGTTACCCCTCCTCCCTCCTCACACCTGGTGGCCATGGTTACCCCTCCTCCCTCCTTGAACCTGGTGGCCATGGTTACCCCTCCTCCCTCCTCGAACCTGGTGGCCATGGTTACCCCTCCTCCCTCCTTGAACCTGGTGGCCATGGTTAACCCTCCTCCCTCCTCGGACCTGGTGGCCATGGTTACCCCTCCTCCCTCCTCGGACCTGGTGGCCATGGTTACCCCTCCTCCCTCCTCGGACCTGGTGGCCATGGTTACCCCTCCTCGGACCTGGTGGCCATGGTTACCCCTCCTCCCTCCTCGGACCTGGTGGCCATGGTTACCCCTCCTCGTACCTGGTGGCCATGGTTACCCCTCCTCGGACCTGGTGGCCATGGTTACCCCTCCTCCCTCCTCGGACCTGGTGGCCATGGTTACCCCTCCTCGTACCTGGTGGCCATGGTTACCCCTATATACAGTGCTGTGAAAAAAGATTTGCCCTCTTTCTAATTGTTTCTACTTTTGCATATTTTTGATACTGAATGTTTTCAGATCTTCAACCAAAACCTAATATTAGATAAAGGGAACCTGAGTGAACAATTAACACAACAATTATATACATATTTAATGTATTTCATAAACAAAGTTATGCAACACCCAATTCCCCTGTGTGAAAAAGTAATTGCCCCTTCAGTGGTTTATTTTTCCATGTGACTGTCCCTAGCATGGGTTTATATACAATGTGACTGTCCCTAGCATGGGTTTATATACAATGTGACTGTCCCTAGCATGGGTTTATATACAATGTGACTGTCCCTAGCATGGGTTTATATACAATGTGACTGTCCCTAGCATGGGTTTATATACAATGTGACTGTCCCTAGCATGGGTTTATATACAATGTGACTGTCCCTAGCATGGGTTTATATACAATGTGACTGTCCCTAGCATGGGTTTATATACAATGTGACTGTCCCTAGCATGGGTTTATATACAATGTGACTGTCCCTAGCATGGGTTTATATACAATGTGACTGTCCCTAGCATGGGTTTATATACAATGTGACTGTCCCTAGCATGGGTTTATATACAATGTGACTGTCCCTAGCATGGGTTTATATACAATGTGACTGTCCCTAGCATGGGTTTATATACAATGTGACTGTCCCTAGCATGGGTTTATATACAATGTGACTGTCCCTAGCATGGGTTTATATACAATGTGACTGTCCCTAGCATGGGTTTATATACAATGTGACTGTCCCTAGCATGGGTTTATATACAATGTGACTGTCCCTAGCATGGGTTTATATACAATGTGACTGTCCCTAGCATGGGTTTATATACAATGTGACTGTCCCTAGCATGGGTTTATATACAATGTGACTGTCCCTAGCATGGGTTTATATACAATGTGACTGTCCCTAGCATGGGTTTATATACAATGTGACTGTCCCTAGCATGAGTTTATATACAATGTGACTGTCCCTAGCATGGGTTTATATACAATGTGACTGTCCCTAGCATGGGTTTATATACAATGCTAATGTCCCTAGCATGGGTTTATATACAATGCTAATGTCCCTAGCATGGGTTTATATACGATGCTAATGTCTGTAGCATGGGTTTATGTACGATGCTAATGTCCCTTGCATGGGTTTATATACGATGCTAATATCCCTTGCATGGGTTTATATACGATGCTAATGCCCCTAGCATGGGTTTATATACGATGCTAATGTCCCTTGCATGGGTTTATATACGATGCTAATGCCCCTAGCATGGGTTTATATACGATGCTAATGCCCCTAGCATGGGTTTATATACGATGCTAATGCCCCTAGCATGGGTTTATATACGATGCTAATGCCCCTAGCATGGGTTTATATACGATGCTAATGCCCCTAGCATGGGTTTATATACGATGTTAATGTCGCTAGCATGGGATTATATACGATGCTAATGTCCCTAGCATGGGTTTATATACGATGCTAATGCCCCTAGCATGTTTCCAGTGAATGCTTAGACAGACATGACATCTCACCCATAGAATCATGTTTTTTATTTATCTGGACATTTCAATGAAAACTCACTAATTTGAAAGCACTATTTCAACTGGTAGTAGTTAGTGCAGTGATTTAGCCATGTAGAAACAAGTAGAAATATATCAACATACAATAGGAAAGAATCCCATTCATTGGACATCAGACATTTACACTGATCCCATGCATCCAGTGAAATGAGATGAAGGCTGAGTAGACATCACAATGAAAGACAGATATAATGGAAACATGTTAGGGTACTCAAATGATATCTTCAGAAGGAACAGTAGTGTAGAAGCAGTGCAGACGGCCACAGGCGGAGAGGATATAGGGGCAGCTGTTCCTCTGACCTGAGGTTTGACAGGTCAGAGGTCAGGAGAGTCTCAGGACCCCAGCACTGTGCTGTAGAGTTCATACAGACACCATTGTCTCAGAGGGGTGAGGTGAGCTCCAGGGGGGGTGTGGGGGTGGAGGAGTTGGTCCAGTCCAGGGTGAGGTTGGAGCGGCTGGAGGGTGCAGGAGGGGGACAGGCCAGCTGAACAGCGATTCCTATGGCCAGAAGGAGTACTGCAGCCAGCAGAGTGAAACCTCTCCTCAGGACCAGCTGGGAGGCAGACAGCAGACCTTTGGACTGGACGCCTGGGCCCTCCTGCTGCTCCTCCCCACCTCCTCCTCCTCCTCCCTGGGTGCTGACTGGGGTGTAACCAGGCGGATTGGATTCATCTGGCTGGGCATGGAGACGCGCACACACACACACAGCATTGAGATGAGATACATGACATTAAGATGAGATACAGGATACATGACATTAAGATGAGATACAGGACACATGGCATTAAGATGAGATACAGGACACATGACATTAAGATGAGATACAGGATACATGACATTAAGATGAGATACAGGTCACATGGCATTAAGATGAGATACAGGACACATGACATTAAGATGAGATACAGGATACATGGCATTAAGATGAGATACAGGACACATGGCATTAAGATGAGATACAGGACATTAAGATGAGCTACAGGACACATGGCATTAAGATGAGATACAGGACACATGACATTAAGATGAGATACAGGACATTAAGATGAGATACAGGACACATGTCATTAAGATGAGATACAGGACACATGGCATTAAGATGAGAAACAGGACACATGACATTAAGATGAGATACAGGACACATGTCATTAAGATGAGATACAGGACACATGGCATTAAGATGAGATACAGGACATTAAGATGAGCTACAGGACACATGGCATTAAGATGAGATACAGGACACATGACATTAAGATGAGATACAGGACATTAAGATGAGATACAGGACACATGGCATTAAGATGAGATACAGGACATTAAGATGAGATACAAGACATTAAGATGAGATACAGGACACATGACATTAAGATGAGATACAGGACACATGACATTAAGATGAGATACAGGACACATGACATTAAGATGAGATACAGGACACATGGCATTAAGATGAGATACAGGACATTAAGATGAGCTACAGGACAAATGGCATTAAGATGAGATACAGGACACATGACATTAAGATGAGATACAGGACATTAAGATGAGATACAGGACACATGACATTAAGATGAGATACAGGACACATGACATTAAGATGAGATA
This sequence comes from Thymallus thymallus, assembly GCA_023634145.1. Classification (NCBI taxonomy): domain Eukaryota; kingdom Metazoa; phylum Chordata; class Actinopteri; order Salmoniformes; family Salmonidae; genus Thymallus; species Thymallus thymallus. The sequence goes on along the minus strand of CM042391.1, from coordinate 43,653,488 downwards.
CAGGACATTAAGATGAGATACAGGACACATGGCATTAAGATGAGATACAGGACACATGGCATTAAGATGAGATACAGGACATTAAGATGAGCTACAGGACACATGGCATTAAGATGAGATACAGGACATTAAGATGAGATACAGGACACATGACATTAAGATGAGATACAGGACACATGACATTAAGATGAGATACAGGAAATTAAGATGAGATACAGGACATTAAGGTGAGATACAGGACACATGACATTAAGATGAGATACAGGACACATGACATTAAGGTGAGATACAGGACACATGATATTAAGATGAGATACAGGACATTAAGATGAGATACAGGACGTTAAGATGAGATACAGGACACATGAAATTTAACACAGACTACAGAGCGCATATACAGTACATGTATGCTGGACACACACACATTCCCTCACCATGTCAGTGCGTCGAGAGCCTTCTGGAAGCAGATTGCTAATCAGCGGCTGTCCAATAGGAGTCTTCGCTGGAACACACGTTACCAGCCCACTCTTCCCAGCACGCACCTGGGCCTGATGAATCAGTTGGTTGTTAGTTTAACAGTTTTTTTAGATCAGATTTTGTTTATTGCAGATAGATTGTAGCTTCTATCACTGTAATTGTCTGCATCATTTCCAATCCCCCCATATATTTTTTAACAATTAATTTTTTCCTTATTATTTCCTACTTCCAGCTTATACATACTATATACATTTTACAGACCCAGTATATTTTACATTAGTTATCTTGTTGTTTTTAGTCCCACCCTTCAGCTCCCCTCAACCCTTCCCATCTATATCTGAACACCATCCAGTCTTGATTTCTATCTGCCATATATTGTTCCACTGTGTTGTGATGTTTCACTAAAGCTCTGAACCTTTCTATTCTCATAGTTTCTACAGATTGTAAATTAAAGATACACATTTTGCAGAGTTCGCTCCAATTCGTCAGCCATTCCTGAACCTACGACCAAAAACAAGATATATATATGGGCAGTACAAAAACAAATGATCTAATGATTCTGTCTCTTCACAGCAAAATCTTAGTAGAGATGTTTGTATCCCACATATGTATAACTATAAAATTAGTAGTACTGTTTGCAAGAGTTAATATAACTGTTAGTTGATAGTATAACTAATAGTTGATAATTAGTAGAACTGTTTGGTTGATATAAAGTAGACCTGATATATTGTAGAACTGATAGTTGATATAAATAGTAGAACTGATAGTTGATGAAAATAGTAGAACTGATAGTTGATGAAAATAGTAGAACTGATAGTTGATATAAATAGTAGAACTGATAGTTGATATAAATAGTAGAACTGATAGTTGATATAAATAGTAGAACTGATAGTTGATATAAATAGTAGAACTGATAGTTGATATAAATAGTAGAACTGATAGTTGATATAAATAGTAGAACTGATAGTTGATATAAATAGTAGAACTGATAGTTGATATAAATAGTAGAACTGATAGTTGATATATTGTAGAATTGATAGTTGATATAAATAGTATAACTGATATTTGATATAAATAGTGGAACTGATAGTTGATATAAATAGTATAACTGATAGTTGATATATTGTAGAACTGATAGTTGATATAAATAGTAGAACTGATAGTTGATATAGAGTAGAACTGATAGTTGATATAAATAGTAGAACTGATAGTTGATATATTGTAGAACTGATAGTTGATATAAATAGTAGAACTGATAGTTGATATAGAGTAGAACTGATAGTTGATATATTGTAGAACTGATAGTTGATATAAATAGTAGAACTGATAGTTGATATAAATAGTAGAACTGATAGTTGATATAAATAGTAGAACTGATAGTTGATATAAATAGTAGAACTGATAGTTGATATAAATAGTAGAACTGATAGTTGATATAGAGTAGAACTGATAGTTGATATAAATAGTAGAACTGATAGTTGATATAAATAGTAGAACTGATAGTTGATATAAATAGTAGAACTGATAGTTGATATAAATAGTAGAACTGATAGTTGATATAAATAGTAGAACTGATAGTTGATATAAATAGTAGAACTGATAGTTGATATAGAGTAGAACTGATAGTTGATATAAATAGTAGAACTGATAGTTGATATAAATAGTAGAACTGATAGTTGATATAAATAGTAGAACTGATAGTTGATATAAATAGTAGAACTGATAGTTGATATAAATAGTAGAACTTATAGTTGATATAAATAGTAGAACTGATAGTTGATATATTGTAGAACTGATAGTTGATATAAATAGTAGAACTGATAGTTGATATAAATAGTAGAACTGATAGTTGATATAAATAGTATAACTGATAGTTGATATATTGTAGAACTGATAGTTGATATAAATAGTAGAACTGATAGTTGATATAGAGTAGAACTGATAGTTGATATAAATAGTAGAACTGATAGTTGATATATTGTAGAACTGATAGTTGATATAAATAGTAGAACTGATAGTTGATATAGAGTAGAACTGATAGTTGATATATTGTAGAACTGATAGTTGATATAAATAGTAGAACTGATAGTTGATATAAATAGTAGAACTGATAGTTGATATAAATAGTAGAACTGATAGTTGATATAAATAGTAGAACTGATAGTTGATATAAATAGTAGAACTGATAGTTGATATAGAGTAGAACTGATAGTTGATATAAATAGTAGAACTGATAGTTGATATAAATAGTAGAACTGATAGTTGATATAAATAGTAGAACTGATAGTTGATATAAATAGTAGAACTGATAGTTGATATAAATAGTAGAACTGATAGTTGATATAAATAGTAGAACTGATAGTTGATATAAATAGTAGAACTGATAGTTGATATAAATAGTAGAACTGATAGTTGATATAGAGTAGAACTGATAGTTGATATAAATAGTAGAACTGATAGTTGATATAAATAGTAGAACTGATAGTTGATATAAATAGTAGAACTGATAGTTGATATAAATAGTAGAACTGATAGTTGATATAAATAGTAGAACTTATAGTTGATATAAATAGTAGAACTGATAGTTGATATATTGTAGAACTGATAGTTGATATAAATAGTAGAACTGATAGTTGATATAAATAGTAGAACTGATAGTTGATATAAATAGTATAACTGATAGTTGATATATTGTAGAACTGATAGTTGATATAAATAGTAGAACTGATAGTTGATATAGAGTAGAACTGATAGTTGATATAAATAGTAGAACTGATAGTTGATATATTGTAGAACTGATAGTTGATATAAATAGTAGAACTGATAGTTGATATAGAGTAGAACTGATAGTTGATATATTGTAGAACTGATAGTTGATATAAATAGTAGAACTGATAGTTGATATAAATAGTAGAACTGATAGTTGATATAAATAGTAGAACTGATAGTTGATATAAATAGTAGAACTGATAGTTGATATAAATAGTAGAACTGATAGTTGATATAGAGTAGAACTGATAGTTGATATAAATAGTAGAACTGATAGTTGATATAAATAGTAGAACTGATAGTTGATATAAATAGTAGAACTGATAGTTGATATAAATAGTAGAACTGATAGTTGATATAAATAGTAGAACTGATAGTTGATATAAATAGTAGAACTGATAGTTGATATAAATAGTAGAACTGATAGTTGATATAAATAGTAGAACTGATAGTTGATATATTGTAGAACTGATAGTTGATATAAATAGTAGAACTGATAGTTGATATAAATAGTAGAACTGATAGTTGATATATTGTAGAACTGATAGTTGATATAAATAGTAGAACTGATAGTTGATATAAATAGTAGAACTGATAGTTGATATAAATAGTAGAACTGATAGTTGATATAAATAGTAGAACTGATAGTTGATATATTGTAGAACTGATAGTTGATATAAATAGTAGAACTGATAGTTGATATATTGTAGAACTGATAGTTGATATAAATATTAGAACTGATAGTTGATATAGAGTAGAACTGATAGTTGATATAAATAGTAGAACTGATAGTTGATATAAATAGTAGAACTGATAGTTGATATAAATAGTAGAACTGATAGTTGATATAGAGTAGAACTGATAGTTGATATAAATAGTAGAACTGATAGTTGATATAGAGTAGAACTGATAGTTGATATAAATAGTAGAACTGATAGTTGATATAAATAGTAGAACTGATAGTTGATATATTGTAGAACTGATAGTTGATATATTGTAGAACTGATAGTTGATATAAATAGTAGAACTGATAGTTGATATAAATAGTAGAACTGATAGTTGATATAGAGTAGAACTGATAGTTGATATAAATAGTAGAACTGATAGTTGATATAAATAGTAGAACTGATAGTTGATATAGAGTAGAACTGATAGTTGATATAAATAGTAGAACTGATAGTTGATATAAATAGTAGAACTGATAGTTGATATAAATAGTAGAACTGATAGTTGATATAAATAGTAGAACTGATAGTTGATATATTAGAACTAACAACGTTGGAGGACATTCCTGCAGTCAGCATTCCAATTGCACGCTTTCTCAAAACTTGAGACATCTGTGGCATTGTGTTGTGTGACAAACATCCACATTTTAGAGTGGCCTTTTATTGTCCCCAGCACAAAGTGCACCTGTGTAATGATTGTGCTGTTTATTCAGCTTCTTGATATGCCACAACTTTCAGATGGATGGATTACTTTGGTGACGGAGAAATGCTCACTGAAATAAGCTTTTTGTGCAAATGGAAAATGTATTTTATTTCAGCTCATGAAACAGGTGACCAATACTTTACATGTTGCATTTATATTTTTGTTCATTTTTGTAGAAGTGATAGCTAGAACTGTTAGGATGACAGGACATTAGCCACCTACCAACAACCAGAGAAGAACACACAGACAGGGAGGTCAGGGGTCAGGGTGTCCTACCTCCTTGGTGACATGCTGCCAGTTAAGTTTGAAGATGAGGACAATGAAGAACCCAGTCTGGAGAATGACACAGATGAAGAGACCCGCCCACAAGCCTGACAGGGAGAACACACTGCATCAGAGTCACACACTAGATACATCAAGTAAGGAATGGATTGAGAATATAGAAATATATGTCAGGGCAGCATTGGACTAAGATACAGTGGCATAGTAAGCTTTATAGTATACAGTATACACATAAGAGATTGGTGATGCAGTATATAAACACGATTAAGTGATTAAGATACTGTAGAATAGTATAGTGTACAGTTTATACATATGAGATGAGTAGTGCAAGATATGGAAACATTATTAAAGTGACTAGTGATCTATTTCTTAAAGTGGCCTGTGATTTCTAATCTATGTATATAGGCAGCAGCCTCTGTTGAGAGTTGAGAGGCAGAGATAAATACAGAGGTTGAGATAGATACAGAGGTAGAGATAGATACAGAGGTAGAGAGATAGATACAGAGGTAGAGATAGATACAGAGGTAGAGATAAATACAGAGGTAGAGATAGATACAGAGGTAGAGAGATAGAGGTAGAGATATATACAGAGGTAGAGATAAATACAGAGGTAGAGATAGATACAGAGGTAGAGATAGATACAGAGGTAGAGAGATAGATACAGAGGTAGAGATAGATACAGAGATAGAGATAGATACAAAGGTAGAGATAGATACAGAGGTTGAGATAGATACAGAGGTAGAGATAGATACAGAGATAGAGATAGATACAGAGGTAGAGAAAGATACAGAGGTAGAGATATATACAGAGGTAGAGATAGATACAGAGGTAGAGATAGATACAGAGGTAGAGATAAATACAGAGGTAGAGATAGATACAGAGGTAGAGATAAATACAGAGGTAGAGATAGATACAGAGGTAGAGAGATAGATACAGAGGTAGAGATAGATACAGAGGTAGAGATAGATACAGAGATAGAGATAGATACAGAGATAGAGATAGATACAGAGGTAGAGAGATAGATACAGAGGTAGAGAGATAGATACAGAGGTAGAGATAGATACAGAGGTAGAGATAAATACAGAGGTAGAGATAGATACAGAGGTAGAGAGATAGATACAGAGGTAGAGATAGATACAGAGGTAGAGATAAATACAGAGGTAGAGATAGATACAGAGGTAGAGAGATAGAGGTAGAGATATATACAGAGGTAGAGATAAATACAGAGGTAGAGATAGATACAGAGGTAGAGATAGATACAGAGATAGAGATAGATACAGAGGTAGATATAGATACAGAGGTAGAGATAGATACAGAGGTAGAGATAGATACAGAGGTAGAGATAGATACAGAGGTAGAGATAGATACAGAGGTAGAGATGAATACCGAGGTAGAGATAGATACAGAGGTAGAGATATATACAGAGGTAGAGATAAATACAGAGGTTGAGAGATAGGTATAGATAGAGGTAGATATAGAGGTAGACAGAGATTGAGGTAGATATAGAGGTAGAGATAGAGGTAGATAGAGATTGAGGTAGAGATAGAGGTAGAGAGAGATTGAGGTAGATATTGAGGTAGAGATAGAGATTGAGATTGAGGTAGATATAGAGATTGAGATAGCGGTAGAGATAGAGGTAGAGATAGAGAGAGATAGAGGTAGATATAGAGATTGAGGTAGAGATATAGGTAGATATAGAGATTGAGGTAGATATAGAGGTAGAGATTGAGATAGCGGTAGAGATAGAGGTAGAGATAGAGAGAGATAGAGGTAGATATAGAGATTGAGGTAGAGATATAGGTAGATATAGAGATTGAGGTAGATATAGAGGTAGATATAGAGATTGAGGTAGAGATTGAGGTAGAGATAGAGATTGAAGTAGATATAGAGATTGAGGTAGAGATTGAGGGAGATATAGAGATTGAGGGAGATAGAGGTAGATAGAGATTGAGGTAGATATAGAGGTAGATATAGAGATAGAGGTAGATATAGATATGGAGATAAAGGTAGAGATAGAGATTGAGGTAGATATAGAGATTGAGGTAGAGATAGAGGTAGATAGAGATTGAGGTAGATATAGAGGTAGATATAGAGATTGAGGTAGAGATTGAGGTAGAGATAGAGATTGAGGTAGAGATTGAGGTAGAGATAGAGATTGAGGTAGATATAGAGATTGAGGTAGATATAGAGATTGAGGTAGATATAGAGATTGAGGTAGAGATTGAGGGAGATATAGAGATTGAGGTAGATAGAGATTGAGGTAGATATAGAGGTAGATATAGAGATAGAGGTAGATATAGAGGTAGATATGGAGATAAAGGTAGAGATAGAGATTGAGGTAGATATAGAGATTGAGGTAGAGATTGAGGTAGATATAGAGATTGAGGTAGAGATTGAGGTAGAGATTGAGGGAGATAGAGGTAGATAGAGATTGAGGTAGATAGAGATTGAGGTAGATAGAGATTGAGGTAGATAGAGATTGAGGTAGAGGTAGAGATAGAGGTAGATATGGAGATAAAGGTAGAGATTGAGATTGAGCTAGATATAGAGGTATATATAGAGATAGAGGTAGATATAGAGATAGAGGTAGATATAGAGATAGAGGTAGATATAGAGATAGAGGTAGATATAGAGATTGAGGTATATATAGAGATATATATAGAGATTGAGGTAGATATAGAGATATATATAGAGGTGGATATAGAGATTGAGGTGGTTATAGAGATTGAGGTAGATATAGAGATTGAGGTAGATATAGAGATTGAGGTAGATATAGATATAGAGGTAGATATAGAGATTGAGGTAGATATAGAGATTGAGGTAGATATAGAGGTAGATATAGATATTGAGGTAGATATAGAGGTAGATATAGAGATTGAGGCAGATATAGAGATTGAGGTAGATATAGAGATAGAGGTAGATATAGAGATTGAGGTAGATATAGAGATTGAGGTAGATATAGAGGTAGATATAGAGATTGAGGTAGATATAGAGATATATATAGAGGTGGATATAGAGATTGAGGTGGTTATAGAGATTGAGGTAGATATAGAGATTGAGGTAGATATAGAGATTGAGGTAGATATAGATATAGAGGTAGATATAGAGATTGAGGTAGATATAGAGATTGAGGTAGATATAGAGGTAGATATAGATATTGAGGTAGATATAGAGGTAGATATAGAGATTGAGGCAGATATAGAGATTGAGGTAGATATAGAGATAGAGGTAGATATAGAGATTGAGGTAGATATAGAGATTGAGGTAGATATAGAGGTAGATATAGAGATTGAGGTAGATATAGAGATAGAGGTAGATATAGAGATAGAGGTAGATATAGAGATTGAGGTAGATATAGAGGTAGATATAGAGATTGAGGCAGATATAGAGATTGAGGTAGATATAGAGATTGAGGTAGATATAGAGATAGAGGTAGATATAGAGATAGAGGTAGATATAGAGATTGAGGTAGATATAGAGGTAGATATAGAGATTGAGGCAGATATAGAGATTGAGGTAGATATAGAGATTGAGGTAGATATAGAGATTGAGGCAGATATAGAGATTGAGGTAGATATAGATATAGAGGTAGATATAGAGATTGAGGTAGATATAGAGATTGAGGTAGATATAGAGGTAGATATAGATATTGAGGTAGATATAGAGGTAGATATAGAGATTGAGGTAGATATAGAGGTAGATATAGAGATTGAGGTAGATATAGAGGTAGATATAGATATTGAGGTAGATATAGAGGTAGATATAGATATTGAGGTAGATATAGAGGTAGATATAGAGATTGAGGTAGATATAGAGATTGAGGTAGATATAGAGGTAGATATAGAGATTGAGGTAGATATAGAGATTGAGGTAGATATAGAGATTGAGGTAGATATAGATATAGAGGTAGATATAGAGATTGAGGTAGATATAGAGATTGAGGTAGATATAGAGGTAGATATAGATATTGAGGTAGATATAGAGGTAGATATAGAGATTGAGGCAGATATAGAGATTGAGGTAGATATAGAGATAGAGGTAGATATAGAGATTGAGGTAGATATAGAGATTGAGGTAGATATAGAGGTAGATATAGAGATTGAGGTAGATATAGAGATAGAGGTAGATATAGAGATAGAGGTAGATATAGAGATTGAGGTAGATATAGAGGTAGATATAGAGATTGAGGCAGATATAGAGATTGAGGTAGATATAGAGATTGAGGTAGATATAGAGATAGAGGTAGATATAGAGATAGAGGTAGATATAGAGATTGAGGTAGATATAGAGGTAGATATAGAGATTGAGGCAGATATAGAGATTGAGGTAGATATAGATATAGAGGTAGATATAGAGATTGAGGCAGATATAGAGATTGAGGTAGATATAGAGATAGAGGTAGATATAGAGATTGAGGTAGATATAGAGATTGAGGTAGATATAGAGGTAGATATAGAGATTGAGGTAGATATAGAGATAGAGGTAGATATAGAGATAGAGGTAGATATAGAGATTGAGGTAGATATAGAGGTAGATATAGAGATTGAGGCAGATATAGAGATTGAGGTAGATATAGAGATTGAGGTAGATATAGAGATAGAGGTAGATATAGAGATAGAGGTAGATATAGAGATTGAGGTAGATATAGAGGTAGATATAGAGATTGAGGCAGATATAGAGATTGAGGTAGATATAGAGATTGAGGTAGATATAGAGATTGAGGTAGATATAGAGATTGAGGTAGATATAGAGATTGAGGTAGATATAGAGATTGAGGCAGATATAGAGATTGAGGTAGATATAGAGATTGAGGTAGAATACCTAGTATCCTGAGCTTGGCTGCGAACATCAGTGCGATGCCGACCGGAAGGCCAATGCAATAGTACGAGACCAGGTTAGACAGAGCAGCTATCTTCTGTTTACCTGCTCCAACCAGGATCCCTGAACATACACACTACACGCATGCACGCACGCACACACACACACACACGCAAGGATGAGTACACACACAAACCACAAAACTTCTCAGTTGTAGTGTGTCAAATTCTTGGCCTTAGTTTAAGTCAGTTCAGAACCAATTTTAGGTAGTTGAGCTCAATTCCATCCCTGGATAGACCCAGGTACTCACCAGTACAGAGAACTGTATGAATGTGTAGAGACCCAGGTACTCACCAGTACAGAGAACTGTATGAATGTGTAGAGACCCAGGTACTCACCAGTACAGAGAACTGTATGAATGTGTAGAGACCCAGGTACTCACCAGTACAGAGAACTGTGTGAATGTGTAGAGACCCAGGTACTCACCAGTACAGAGAACTGTATGAATGTGTAGAGACCCAGGTACTCACCAGTACAGAGAACTGTGTGAATGTGTAGAGACCCAGGTACTCACCAGTACAGAGAACTGTATGAATGTGTAGAGACCCAGGTACTCACCAGTACAGAGAACTGTATGAATGTGTAGAGACCCAGGTACTCACCAGTACAGAGAACTGTGTGAATGTGTAGAGACCCAGGTACTCACCAGTACAGAGAACTGTATGAATGTGTAGAGACCCAGGTACTCACCAGTACAGAGAACTGTATGAATGTGTAGAGACCCAGGTACTCACCAGTACAGAGAACTGTATGAATGTGTAGAGACCCAGGTACTCACCAGTACAGAGAACTGTATGAATGTGTAGAGACCCAGGTACTCACCAGTACAGAGAACTGTATGAATGTGTAGAGACCCAGGTACTCACCAGTACAGAGAACTGTATGAATGTGTAGAGACCCAGGTACTCACCAGTACAGAGAACTGTATGAATGTGTAGAGACCCAGGTACTCACCAGTACAGAGAACTGTGTGAATGTGTAGAGACCCAGGTACTCACCAGTACAGAGAACTGTGTGAATGTGTAGAGACCCAGGTACTCACCAGTACAGAGAACTGTATGAATGTGTAGAGACCCAGGTACTCACCAGTACAGAGAACTGTATGAATGTGTAGAGACCCAGGTACTCACCAGTACAGAGAACTGTATGAATGTGTAGAGACCCAGGTACTCACCAGTACAGAGAACTGTATGAGTGATCATATTACTCCAGTGCTAGCCTCTCTACACTGGCTTCCTGTTAAGGCTAGGGCTGATTTCAAGGTTTTACTGCTAACCTACAAAGCATTACATGGACTTGCTCCTACTTATCTCTCAGATTTGGTCCTGCCGTACATACCTACACGTACGCTCCGATCACAAGACGCAGGCCTCCTTATTGTCCCTAGAATCTCTAAGTAAACAGGTGGAGGCAGGGTTTTCTCCTATAGAGCTCCATTCTTAAGGAATGGTCTGCCTATCCATGTGAGAGACGCAGACTCCGTCTCAACCTTTAAGTCTTTACTGAAGACTCATCTCTTCAGTAGGTCCTATGATTGAGTGTAGTCTGGCCCAGGGGTGCAAGGGTGAACGGCAAGGCTCTGGAGCGACGAACCACCCTTGCTGTCTCTGCCTGGCCGGTTCCCGTCTCTCCATTGGTATTCTCTGCCTCTGACCCTATTACGGGGGCTGAATCACTGGCTTACTGGTGCTTTTAAAATCAAACGTTATTTGTCACATGCGCCGAATACAACAGGTGTAAACCTTACAGTGAAATGCTTACTAACAAGCCCTTAACCAACAATACAACAGGTGTAGACCTTACAGTGAAATACTTACTAACAAGCCCTTAACCAACAATACAACAAGTGTAGACCTTACAGTGAAATACTTACTAACAAGCCCTTAACCAACAATACAACAGGTGTAGACCTTAGTGAAATGCTTACTAACAAGCCCTTAACCAACAATACAACAGGTGTAAACCTTACAGTGAAATGCTTACTAACAAGCCCTTAACCAACAATACAACAGGTGTAGACCTTACAGTGAAATACTTACTAACAAGCCCTTAACCAACAATACAACAAGTGTAGACCTTACAGTGAAATACTTACTAACAAGCCCTTAACCAACAATACAACAGGTGTAGACCTTAGTGAAATGCTTACTAACAAGCCCTTAACCAACAATACAACAGGTGTAAACCTTACAGTGAAATGCTTACTTACAAGCCCTTAACCAACAATACAACAGGTGTAAACCTTACAGTGAAATGCTTACTAACAAGCCCTTAACCAACAATACAACAGGTGTAGACCTTACAGTGAAATGCTTACTTACAAGCCCTTAACCAACAATACAACAGGTGTAAACCTTACAGTGAAATGCTTACTAACAAGCTCTTAACCAACAATACAACAGGTGTAGACCTTACAGTGAAATGCTTACTAACAAGCCCTTAACCAACAATACAACAGGTGTAGACCTTACAGTGAAATGCTTACTAACAAGTCCTTAACCAACAATACAACAGGTGTAGACCTTACAGTGAAATACTTACTAACAAGCCCTTAACCAACAATACAACAGGTGTAGACCTTAGTGAAATGCTTACTAACAAGCCCTTAACCAACAATACAACAGGTGTAAACCTTACAGAGAAATGCTTACTTACAAGCCCTTAACCAACAATACAACAGGTGTAGACCTTACAGTGAAATGCTTACTAACAAGCCCTTAACCAACAATACAACAGGTGTAGACCTTACAGTGAAATGCTTACTAACAAGCCCTTAACCAACAATACAACAGGTGTAGACCTTACAGTGAAATGCTGACTAACAAGCCCTTAACCAACAATACAACAGGTGTAGACCTTACAGTGAAATGCTTACTAACAAGTCCTTAACCAACAATACAACAGGTGTAGACCTTACAGTGAAATGCTGACTAACAAGCCCTTAACCAACAATACAACAGGTGTAGACCTTACAGTGAAATGCTGACTAACAAGCCCTTAACCAACAATACAACAGGTGTAGACCTTACAGTGAAATGCTTACTAACAAGCCCTTAACCAACAATACAACAGGTGTAGACCTTACAGTGAAATGCTGACTAACAAGCCCTTAACCAACAATACAACAGGTGTAGACCTTACAGTGAAATGCTGACTAACAAGCCCTTAACCAACAATACAACAGGTGTAGACCTTACAGTGAAATGCTTACTAACAAGCCCTTAACCAACAATACAACAGGTGTAGACCTTACAGTGAAATGCTGACTAACAAGCCCTTAACCAACAATACAACAGGTGTAGACCTTACAGTGAAATGCTGACTAACAAGCCCTTAACCAACAATACAACAGGTGTAGACCTTACAGTGAAATGCTTACTAACAAGCCCTTAACCAACAATACAACAGGTGTAGACCTTACAGTGAAATGCTGACTAACAAGCCCTTAACCAACAATACAACAGGTGTAGACCTTACAGTGAAATGCTTACTAACAAGCCCTTAACCAACAATACAACAGGTGTAGACCTTACAGTGAAATGCTGACTAACAAGCCCTTAACCAACAATACAACAGGTGTAGACCTTACAGTGAAATGCTTACTAACAAGCCCTTAACCAACAATACAACAGGTGTAGACCTTACAGTGAAATACTTACTAACAAGCCCTTAACCAACAATACAACAGGTGTAGACCTTACAGTGAAATACTTACTAACAAGCCCTTAACCAACAATACAACAGGTGTAGACCTTACAGTGAAATGCTTACTAACAAGCCCTTAACCAACAATACAACAGGTGTAGACCTTACAGTGAAATGCTTACTAACAAGCCCTTAACCAACAATACAACAGGTGTAGACCTTACAGTGAAATACTTACTAACAAGCCCTTAACCAACAATACAACAGGTGTAGACCTTACAGTGAAATACTTACTAACAAGCCCTTAACCAACAATACAACAGGTGTAGACCTTACAGTGAAATGCTTACTAACAAGCCCTTAACCAACAATACAACAGGTGTAGACCTTAGTGAAATGCTTACTAACAAGCCCTTAACCAACAATACAACAGGTGTAGACCTTACAGTGAAATGCTTACTAACAAGCCCTTAACCAACAATACAACAGGTGTAGACCTTACAGTGAAATGCTTACTAACAAACCCTTAACCAACAATGCAGTTCAAGAAAGAGTGGGTACTGGTAAGGAGTCATTGTACAGGGGTAGAAGGTAGTTGAGGTAATATGTACATAGGTAGGTAAAAGTGACTAGGAAATCAGGATAGATAATAAACAGAGTAGCAGCAGCGTATGTCCTGTGTAGCTGGATAGGTAGAGATAGATACAGAGGCGCTTGCAACTCCAGTGTTGTGGGTTCGATTCCCACAGAGGACCAGTACGAAAAAAATATGAACAAGTATGTCACTCTGGATAAGAGTGTCTGCTAAATGACAAAAATGTAAATGTATGTGAAGAGAGGGAGAGAGTGTCTATGTGTGTTGGAGTGTCAGTGTAATATGTGTGTGAGTAGAGTCCAGTGAGTGAATACAGTATGTGTGTTGGAGTGTCAGTGTAATATGTGTGTGAGTAGAGTCCAGTGAGTGAATACAGTATGTGTGTTGGAGTGTCAGTGTAATATGTGTGTGAGTAGAGTCCAGTGAGTGAATACAGTATGTGTGTTGGAGTGTCAGGGTAATATGTGTGTGAGTAGAGTCCAGTGAGTGAATACAGTATGTGTGTTGGAGTGTCAGTGTAATATATGTGTGTGAGTAGAGTCCAGTGAGTGAATACAGTATGTGTGTTGGAGTGTCAGTGTAATATATGTGTGTGGGTAGAGTCCAGTGAGTGAATACAGTATGTGTGTTGGAGTGTCAGTGTAATATATGTGTGTGGGTAGAGTCCAGTGAGTGACTATGCATAGATGATAAACAGAGAGTAGCAGCAACGTAAATAAGCTGATCAGGAAGGCTAGCTCTGTCCTGGGGATGAGCCTTGACACTCTAGAGGAGGTGGCGGAGAGATGGTTCCTGGCCAAACTTCTGGCCATTATGGACAACGTCACCCACCCTCTGCATGCCATGGTTATGACGCAGAGGAGCACCTTCAGTCACAGACTGATCCCACCACTGTGTGCCAAAGAGCGCTACAGGAGGTCCTTCCTGCCGGCGGCTATTAGACTATATAATGCCTCACTGGGGTGCCGTGCCGTCGGCAACACAGACCTGGAACTGTTGGGGTGTTAGGACCTAGTTTAACAATTATGCATCCATCCGTGAGTAACTCTGGTCCGTAATCACTCATTCACTCAGGACCTATTTATTCAAAGAAATATCCCCTCGGGGATCAATAAAGTATCTATCTATCTATCTATCTATCTATCTATCTATCTATCTATCTATCTATCTATCTATCTATCTATCTATCTATCTATCTATCTATCTATCTATCTATCTATCTATCTATCTATCTATCTATCTATCTATCTATCTATCTATCTATCTATCTATCTATCTATCTATCTATCTATCTATCTATCTATCTATCTATCTATCTATCTATCTATCTTCTACAACCACTGTGATCATCTTGAAGAAAGATCTGGCCTTAATGTTCATGAATTGTTATAATCTCCACCCGGCACAGCCAGAAGAGGACTGGCCACCCCTAAGAGCCTGGCTCTAGGTTTCTTCCTAGGTTTTGCCTTTCTAGGGAGTTGTTCCTAGCCACCGTGCTTCTACATCTGCATTGCTTGCTGTTTGGGGTTTTAGGCTGGGTTTCTGTATAGCACTTTGTGACATTGGCTGATGTAAAAAGGGCTTTATAAATACAATTTATTGATTGATTGAATGTGTAGAGACCCAGGTACTCACCAGTAAAGGTACTCACCAGTAGAGCATCATAGAACTGTATAAATGTGTAGAGCCCCAGGTACTCACCAGTAAAGGTACTCACCAATAGAGCATCAAAGAACTGTATACATGTTTAGAGCCCCATGTCCTCAACAGTAGAGAGAACTGTATGAATGTTTAGAGCCCCAGGTACACACCAGTAAAGGTACTCACCAGACAAGGTACTCACCAGTAGAGCATCAAAGAACTGTATGAATGTGTAGAGCCCCAGGTTCACTGATACATTGTCCACTATGGCTCTGGAGAGGACAGAGCAGGACTCAGGAGGAGGACTATTAACTACTGAGAGATCACTTAGGTTGTGTCTACACTTGACACTTACATGCGACTTCTGCTATCAGAATGCGAGGATCACATTGAAAAGACCGGTCTAGACGCACAAAAGTCACTTTGAGGTCTGTTTATGTTCAGATCTGGCTGACCACTTCAGGAGGAGGTCAGGAATGCATTGTGCACAGAATGATAGCCAGCTAGTTAATATTTAGAAATTAGAGTTATGCTTACCCATTTGCAATCCCTTTAGCATTATTTTCTGGCTTGCTGGCTACCTTCAGAGGTTAGCTGGCTAGTTAGCTACAGTAGTTAGCTACAGAGGTTAGCTGGCTAGTTAGCTACAGTAGTTAGCTACAGAGGTTAGCTGCTAGTTAGCCACAGTAGTTATCTACAGTAGTAGCTACAGAGGTTAGCTGGCTAGTTAGCTACAGTAGTTAGTTACAGAGGTTAGCTGTCTAGTTAGCTACAGTAGTTAGCTACAGAGGATAGCTGGCTAGTTAGCTGCAGTAGTTAGCTACAGAGGTTAGCTGGCTAGTTAGCCACAGTAGTTAGCTACAGTAGTTAGCTACAGAGGTTAGCTGGCTAGTTAGCTACAGTAGTTCGCTACAGAGGTTAGCTGGCTAGTTATCTAGGTTAGTTAGCTAAAGAGGTTAGCTGGCTAGTTAGCTACAGTAGTTAGCTACAGAGGTTAGCTGGCTAGTTATCTACATTAGTTAGCTACAGAGGTTAGCTGGCTAGTTATCTACATTAGTTAGCTACAGAGGTTAGCTGGCTAGTTATCTACATTAGTTAGCTACAGAGGTTAGCTGGCTAGTTAGCCACAGTAGTTAGCTACTGCCATCAGTTGTTGTGTTATCCTATTTTGCCTATTCCATCTTTTATAGAATGCAGACTGGCATTTAAAAATAGAGCAGGAAAAGAGAATCAGGTCACTGTGGACACGGTGTGAACACGGTAGACACATTAACATGTAGACACACTGTGGACACGGTAGACACATTAACATGTAGACACACTGTGGACACGGTAGACACATTAACATGTAGACACACTGTGGACACGGTAGACACATTAACATGTAGACACACTGTGGACACGGTAGACACATTAACATGTATACACACTGTGGACACGGTAGACACATTAACATGTATACACACTGTGGACACGGTAGACACATTAACATGTAGACACACTGTGAACACGGTAGACACATTAACATGTAGACACACTGTGGACACGGTAGACACATTAACATGTAGACACACTGTGGACTCGGTAGACACATTAACATGTAGACACACTGTGGACACGGTAGACACATTAACATGTATACACACTGTGGACACGGTAGACACATTAACATGTATACACACTGTGGACACGGTAGACACATTAACATGTAGACACACTGTGGACACGGTAGACACATTAACATGTATACACACTGTGGACACGGTAGACACATTAACATGTAGACACACTGTGGACACGGTAGACACATTAACATGTAGACACACTGTGGACACGGTAGACACATTAACATGTAGACACACTGTGGACACGGTAGACACATTAACATGTAGACACACTGTGGACACGGTAGACACATTAACATGTAGACACACTGTGGACACGGTAGACACATTAACATGTATACACACTGTGGACACAGTAGACACATTAACATGTAGACACACTGTGGACACGGTAGACACATTAACATGTAGACACACTGTGGACACGGTAGACACATTAACATGTATGTGTAGTGGCATGATCAGAACTCTGTGATCAGAATACCATAGCTGGATGAACTGTCAAGTCTAGACACGGCCTTAGACCCCTAGGCCTCATAGGAGAGCTGATCTAGGACCTGTTATGCCTTTTATATCATTACGTATAAGATTACACAGACAGAGTGGAGCTGATCCTCGATCAGAACTCTTACGCCGAGATGTTTTGTGAATGGAGACCCTGAAATCATCTCTTTAAAGCTGTAAGTTACATCACATGTACATTATATTCAATCCAAAATTGTTGACACCATTTGATAAACATGAGCAAAAATGACTGTTTAAAATAAATCATTAAAATACTGAGCTATATTGTATGCTGAAAAACTTTGGGAAATCATATTTGTTTATATTAATATGATTGCTCAGAGAAATAGCTTTAGTTTAACAAGAACACAACATTACATTACCTCGCATTGCGAGGATAACGGCACTGAGCCTTTTTCTAAAATGTTTTATGAGTTGGAGAACACATTGTGAGGGATCTTAGACCTCCAAACGTAATCCTTCCAGATTCAGGTTTTCAATGTTTTCAACCATGTTTTACAGCAGGTATGGGGTTCACGTACATACTTTCACTCACCACATACACTGCTGAAACTGTCTATTATCTCTCCTTTACCCCTACCTACAGTATACTACTGTTACTGTCTATTATCTCTCCTTTACCCCTACCTACAGTATACTACTGTTACTGTCTATTATCTCTCCTTTACCTACAGTATACTACTGTTACTGTCTATTATCTCTCCTTTACCTACAGTATACTACTGTTACTGTCTATTATCTCTCCTTTACCCCTACCTACAGTATACTACTGTTACTGTCTATTATCTATCCTTTACCCCTACCTACAGTATACTACTGTTACTGTCTATTATCTCTCCTTTACCCCTACCTACAGTATACTACTGTTACTGTCTATTATCTCTCCTTTACCTACAGTATACTACTGTTACTGTCTATTATCTCTCCTTTACCTACAGTATACTACTGTTACTGTCTATTATCTCTCCTTTACCCCTACCTACAGTATACTACTGTTACTGTCTATTATCTCTCCTTTACCTACAGTATACTACTGTTACTGTCTATTATCTATCCTTTACCCCTACCTACAGTATACTACTGTTACTGTCTATTATCTCTCCTTTACCCCTACCTACAGTATACTACTGTTACTGTCTATTATCTCTCCTTTACCTACAGTATACTACTGTTACTGTCTATTATCTCTCCTTTACCTACAGTATACTACTGTTACTGTCTATTATCTCTCCTTTACCCCTACCTACAGTATACTACTGTTACTGTCTATTATCGCTCCTTTACCTACAGTATACTACTGTTACTGTCTATTATCTCTCCTTTACCCCTACCTACAGTATACTACTGTTACTGTCTATTATCTCTCCTTTACCTACAGTATACTACTGTTACTGTCTATTATCTCTCCTTTACCCCTACCTACAGTATACTACTGTTACTGTCTATTATCTCTCCTTTACCTACAGTATACTACTGTTACTGTCTGTTATCTCTCCTTTACCCCTACCTACAGTATACTACTGTTACTGTCTATTATCTCTCCTTTACCCCTACCTACAGTATACTACTGTTACTGTCTGTTATCTCTCCTTTACCCCTACCTACGGTATACTACTGTTACTGTCTATTATCTATCCTTTACCCCTACCTACAGTATACTACTGTTACTGTCTATTATCTCTCCTTTACCTACAGTATACTACTGTTACTGTCTATTATCTCTCCTTTACCCCTACCTACAGTATACTACTGTTACTGTCTATTATCTCTCCTTTACCCCTACCTACAGTATACTACTGTTACTGTCTATTATCTCTCCTTTACCCCTACCTACAGTATACTACTGTTACTGTCTATTATCTCTCCTTTACCCCTACCTACAGTATACTACTGTTACTGTCTATTATCTCTCCTTTACCCCTACCTACAGTATACTACTGTTACTGTCTATTATCTCTCCTTTACCCCTACCTACAGTATACTACTGTTACTGTCTGTTATCTCTCCTTTACCTACAGTATACTACTGTTACTGTCTATTATCTCTCCTTTACCTACAGTATACCACTGTTACTGTCTATTATCTCTCCTTTACCCCTACCTACAGTATACTACTGTTACTGTCTATTATCTCTCCTTTACCCCTACCTACAGTATACTACTGTTACTGTCTATTATCTCTCCTTTACCCCTACCTACAGTATACTACTGTTACTGTCTATTATCTCTCCTTTACCTACAGTATACTACTGTTACTGTCTATTATCTCTCCTTTACCCCTACCTACAGTATACTACTGTTACTGTCTATTATCTCTCCTTTACCCCTACCTACAGTATACTACTGTTACTGTCTATTATCTCTCCTTTACCCCTACCTACAGTATACTACTGTTACTGTCTATTATCTCTCCTTTACCCCTACCTACAGTATACTACTGTTACTGTCTATTATCTCTCCTTTACCCCTACCTACAGTATACTACTGTTACTGTCTGTTATCTCTCCTTTACCTACAGTATACTACTGTTACTGTCTATTATCTCTCCTTTACCTACAGTATACCACTGTTACTGTCTATTATCTCTCCTTTACCCCTACCTACAGTATACTACTGTTACTGTCTATTATCTCTCCTTTACCCCTACCTACAGTATACTACTGTTACTGTCTATTATCTATCCTTTACCCCTACCTACAGTATACTACTGTTACTGTCTATTATCTATCCTTTACCCCTACCTACAGTATACTACTGTTACTGTCTAGGCCTCTAAGTCAGCATTTCGCTGTCAGTCATCACCTGTTTTTTACTAAACATGTGACAAAAAATATTTGATTTGAAAATAATATAATTTCCCAATTTTTTTGTGCATATAACATAGCTCAGTATTTTAATTATATATTTTATACAGTAATTTCTGCTCATCTTGATCAAGGGGTTCAATAATGTTTATTAATAATAAATGACATTTTTTCTAACACTCACTGGTCTGAGGTGAAGATGTATCCTAGGACATGTCTGGAGCTACCGATGGCAACACCCTGAAACACAGCCAGCACTCCTGCCAGCATCACAAACAACTTATAGAACTATATTAAACATTTATTCAACAATACACACACATATATATATATATATATATATACAGTATATATACACAACAATATATATCATTATATTAATAATAAGTACAACAATATATAAAACAATATAATATAAATATATGTACCTTGCATTCGGAAAGTATTCAGACGCTTTCACTGTTTCTACATTTTGTTACGTTATAGCCAAACTCTAAAATGGATGAAATGAATCTACACACAATACCCCATAATGACAAAGCCAAAACAGGTTTTTATGATTGGAAGGGTACCAAAACATGTCTGCAGCATTGAAGGTCCCCAAGAACACAGTGGCCTCCATCATTCTTAAATGGAAGAAGTTTGGAACCACCAAGACTCTTCCTAGAGTTGGCCGCCTGGCCGAACTGAACAATCGGGGGAGAAGGCCTTAGTCAGGAAGGTGACCAAGAACCTGATGGTCACTCTGACAGAGCTCCGAGTTCCTCTGTGGAGAGGGGAGAACCTTCCAGAAGGAAAACCATCTATGCAGCATTCCATCAATCAGACCTTTATGATAGAGTGGCCAGATGGAAGCCACTCCCCAGTAAAAGGCACATGACAGCCCGCTTGGAGTTTGCCAAAAGGCACCCAAAGGACTCTCAGACCATGAGAAACAAGATTCTCTGGTCTGATGAAACCAAGATTGAACTCTTTTGTCTGAATGCCAAGCGTCAAGTCGGTGAAGCATGGTGGTGGCAGCATCATGCTGTGTGGATTTCTTTTCAGAGGCAGGGACTGGGAGACTAGTCAGGATCGAGGGTAAGATGAACATAGCAGAGTACAGAGAGATCCTTGATGGAAACCTTCTCCAGAGCACTCAGGACCTCAGACTGGGACGAAGGTTCAACTTCCAACAGAACAGCAACCCTAAGCACACAGCATAGACCTCCCCAAAGGGAAGCGTCAGAGAGCTCATCAGGCTTTCATGCCTCAGCCAGGTTCACAAGACTCGGTGGGCTCGGGAGGCTCCCATGTCACAACTGGCTCATCTGGTTCCGACGCTTCAGCCGGCTCGTCAGGTTCCCACGCCTCAGCAGAGGCGACCGGTTCGCTCCTGATCCCCGGGATCGTTCTTTTGGTTGGCGTCCTGCGGCTGTAGCCACGCGTTGCGGAGGGGTTAGTGTCGCATATACTCACTCTCCGGCGCTCTAGGTCGCCAGGTTCCTGCGCCTCAGCCGGTTCGTCAGGTACCCGCTCCTCAACCGGTTCGTCAGGTACCCGCACCTCAGCCGGTTCGTCAGGTACCCACACCTCAGCCGGTTCGTCAGGTACCCACACCTCAGCCGGTTCGTCAGGTACCCGCTCCTCAGCCGGTTCGTCAGGTACCCGCTCCTCAGCCGGTTCGTCAGGTACCTGCACCTCAACCGGTTCGTCAGGTACCCGCACCTCAACCGGTTCGTCAGGTACCTGCACCTCAACCGGTTCGTCAGGTACCTGCACCTCAACCGGTTCGTCAGGTACCCGCACCTCAGCCGGTTCGTCAGGTTCCCGCTCCTCAGCCGGTTCGTCAGGTACCTGCACCTCAACCGGTTCGTCAGGTACCCGCACCTCAGCCGGTTCGTCAGGTACCTGCACCTCAACCGGTTCGTCAGGTACCCGCTCCTCAGCCGGTTCGTCAGGTACCCGCTCCTCAGCCGGTTCGTCAGGTACCTGCACCTCAACCGGTTCGTCAGGTACCCGCACCTCAGCCGGTTCGTCAGGTACCCGCACCTCAACCGGTTCGTCAGGTACCTGCACCTCAACCGGTTCGTCAGGTACCCGCACCTCAGCCGGTTCGTCAGGTTCCCGCTCCTCAGCCGGTTCGTCAGGTTCCCGCTCCTCAGCCGGTTCGTCAGGTACCCGCTCCTCAGCCGGTTCGTCAGGTCCCGCTCCTCGGCCGGTTCGTCAGGTCCCGCTCCTCGGCCGGTTTGTCAGGTTCCCGCGCCTCAGCAGAGGTGACCGGTCCGGTTCTTTCCTCAGGTGTTATTTCCTCTGTTTCATGTCTGAGTGTTTCTTTGTTTTATGTTTCCTTTATTTATTTAACACTGAAACGTAACAAAATGTGGTAAAAGTCAAGGGGTCTGAATACTTTCCGAATGCACTGTTTGTACACCTGTGTAATGATCATGCTTTTTAGCTTCTTGATATGCCACATCTGTCAGGTGGATTGATTATCTCTTGGCAAAAGAGAAATGGTCACCAACAGGTGCGGCTTAGCAAGAAGCTTGTGTCCTGGTTAAAGTATCCGCCTGGTCAGTGAACTTTGCTTGTACGCTACCGTTCAAAAGTTTGGGGTCACTTAGTTTTTGAAAGAAAAGCAATTTTTTTGTCCATTAAAATAACATCAAATTGATCTGAAATACAGTGTAGACATTGTTAATGTTGTAAATGATATTCCATAAAATATCAGCCGTTTCCAGCTACAATAGTAATTTACAACATTAACAATGTCTACACTGTATTTCTGATCATTTTGATGTTATTTTAATGGACAAAGAATTTGCTTTTCTTTCAAAAACAAAGACGTTTCTAAGTGACCCCAAACTTTTGAACGGTAGTGTATACTGTATATATATATATACAGTATATATAGTATACACTATCTCTAAAACTGTGTGCACAAATTTGTTTCCATCCCTGTTAGTGATCATTTCTCCTTTGCAAAGAGATAATCCATCCACCTGACAGATGTGGCATATCAAGAAGCTGATTAAACAACATCATTACACAGGTGCACCTTTTGCTGATGACGATACAAGGTAACTCTAATCACGGCCGGATGTGATACAGCCTGGATTCAAACCAGGGACTGTAGACCACTGCGCCACTCGGGAGCCACAATGACACAGATGTCTCAAGTTGAGGGAGCGTGCTATTGGCATGCTGACTGCAGGAATGTCCACCAGAACGTTTGCCAGAGAAGTTTATGTTAATTTCACTACCATAAGCCTCTTCCAACGTTGTTTCAGAGAATTTGGCAGTACGTCCAACCAGCCTCACAACCACAGACAACGTGTATGGTGTCTTGTGGCGAGCGGTTTGCTGATGTCAACGTTGTGAACAGAGTGTCCCATGGTGGCGGCGGGGTTATGGTATGGGCAGGCATAATCTACGGACAATGAACACAGTTGCATTTTATCAATGGCAATTTCGAAGATCTGTGATGAGATCCTGAGGCCCATTGTCGTGCCATTCATCTGCCGCCATCACCTCATGTTTCAGTATGACAATGCACGGACCCATGTCGCAAGGATCTGTACACATTTCCTGGAAGCTGAAAATGTCCCAGTTCTTCCATGGCCTACATATTGAGCAGACATTTCACTCATTGAGCATGTTTGGGATGCTCTGGATCGAGGTGTACGACAGCGTGTTCTAGTTCCCACCAATATCCAGCAACATAACAATATAATGCAAAGCGTGTTCTGACCTGAGAGCACCAGGGCTACTTTACAGGTGAGTAGAGCCCTGGAGGTGTTTCCTGCTCCCAGAGCGTTCCCCACACGCACACAGGCAGCAGCATGGACACCTAGAGGGAACTGGACAAGGACCCACAGTTAGTTATCACACAGGCAGCAGCATGGACACCTAGAGGGATCTGGACAAGGACCCACAGTTAGTTATCACACAGGCAGCAGCATGGACACCTAGAGGGAACTGGACAAGGACCTCACTGTTACCATAGAGACATAGGGCTTGTTTTAAAGCAACCGACTGAAGATGGGGGAGGTGCATCTGTGACAGATGAAAGTCGGACACTTTCCAACAGCAAGGCTCAGCTCAGCATGGCAGTGTTACCATTGTTGTTCTCCAACCCCCATATCACATACTCACAAACTGAACATGTACAGTGGGGAGAACAAGTATTTGATACACTGCCGATTTTGCAGGTTTTCCCACTTACAAAGCATGTAGAAGTCTGTAATTTTTATCATAGGTACACTTCAACTGTGAGAGACGGAATCTAAAACAAAAATCCAGAAAATCACATTGTATGATCTTTAAATAATTAATTTGCATTTTATTGCATGACATAAGTATTTGATCACCTACCAACCAGTAAGAATTCCGGCTCTCACAGACCTGTTAGTGTTTCTTTAAAAAGCCCTCCAGTTCTCCACTCATTACCTGTATTAACTGCAACTGTTTGAACTCGTTACCTGTATAAAAGACACCTGTCCACACACTCAATCAAACAGACTCCAACCTCTCCACAATGGCCAAGACCAGAGAGCTGTGTAAGGACATCAGGGATAAAATTGTAGACCTGCACAAGGCTGGGATGGGCTACAGGACAATAGGCAAGCAGCTTGGTGAGAAGGCTGTTGGCGCAATTATTAGAAAATGGAAGAAGTTCAAGATGACGGTCAATCTCCCTCGGTCTGGGGCACCATGCAAGATCTCACCTCGTGGGGCATCAATGATCATGAGGAAGGTGAGGGATCAGCCCAGAACTACACGGCAGGACCTGGTCAATGACCTGAAGAGAGCTGGGACCACAGTCTCAAAGAAAACCATTAGTAACACACTACGCCGTCATGGATTAAAATCCTGCAGCGCACGCAAGGTCCCCCTGCTCAAGCCAGCGCATGTCCAGGCCCGTCTGAAGTTTGCCAATGACCATCTGGATGATCCAGAGGAGGAATGGGAGAAGGTCATGTGGTCTGATGAGACAAAAATAGAGCTTTTTGGTCTAAACTCCACTCGCCGTGTTTGGAGGAAGAAGAAGGATGAGTACAACCCCAAGAACACCATCCCAACTGTGAAGCATGGAGGTGGAAACATCATTCTTTGGGGATGCTTTTCTGCAAAGGGGACAGGACGACTGCACCGTATTGAGAGGAGGATGGATGGGGCCATGTATCGCGAGATCTTGGCCAACAACCTCCTTCCCTCAGTAAGAGCATTGAAGATGGGTCGTGGCTGGGTCTTCCAGCATGACAACGACCCGAAACACACAGCCAGGGCAACTAAGGAGTGGCTCCGTAAGAAGCATCTCAAGGTCCTGGAGTGGCCTAGCCAGTCTCCAGACCTGAACCCAATAGAAAATCTTTGGAGGGAGCTGAAAGTCCGTATTGCCCAGCGACAGCCCCGAAACCTGGAGGATCTGGATGGAGGAGTGGGCCAAAATCCCTACTGCAGTGTGTGCAAACCTGGTCAAGAACTACAGGAAACGTATGATCTCTGTAATTGCAAACAAAGGTTTCTGTACCAAATATTAAGTTCTGCTTTTCTGATGTATCAAATAATTAATTAATTACTTAAAAATCATACAATGTGATTTTCTGGATTTTTGTTTTAGATTCCGTCACTCACAGTTGAAGAGTACCTATGATAAAAATGACAGACTTCTACATGCTTTGTAAGTGGGAAAACCTGCAAAATCGGCAGTGTATCAAATACTTGTTCTCCCCACTGTATATGTGTACATAGTACAATAAGTCAGTGAGTGTAACCAGGTTTCATCAGAATCCTTATCAGTAACCAGGTTTCGTCAGAATCCTTATCAGTAACCAGATTTCCATCCAACCTTTACATGTACATGTCGGGTGTTGGTGGCCCGCATCCCCATCAACGTTGCCCATCCCTGATGTAGGCTATCCCTGATGTAGGCTATCCCTGATGTAGGCTATCCCTGATGTAGGCTATGCCTGATGTAGGCTATCCCTGATGTAGGCTATCCCTGATGTAGGCTATGCCTGATGTAGGCTATCCCTGATGTAGGCTATGCCTGATGTAGGCTATCCCTGATGTAGGCTATCCCTGATGTAGGCTATCCCTGATGTAGGCTATCCCTGATGTAGGCTATGCCTGATGTAGGCTATCCCTGATGTAGGCTATGCCTGATGTAGGCTATGCCTGATGTAGGCTATCCCTGATGTAGGCTATGCCTGATGTAGGCTATCCCTGATGTAGGCTATCCCTGATGTAGGCTATGCCTGATGTAGGCTATCCCTGATGTAGGCTATGCCTGATGTAGGCCACTGTATCTGCCAGCTGTTGGCTAGAGAGCACGTGCCAACACCAGAGTGGGCAGACTCGCTATATAATGCACATTTCTTTGTGAGATAACCACCAGTAGAGTTGAAAATGTGATGGAAACCATTGAATGTATATGTCTTTATTTGGTACATGGCAATTTAAACACTACGTCATCACTAACAGCCCTTTAACAAGTCAATGGAAACACATTTCTGGTGGGAAAATGCACATATTGTTTTATGCACATTTTGGAATATTTCGTAGGAAAATCTGTCGCCAATTGGATGGAAACCGAGCCTCAAATATTACATTCATTTGTACATATCCACTGTATACATGAAGTTCGCCAAAGTTGGGTCTTTTTTCAGTCACGTCTTTGGTCATATTCACGTGGTTCAAACAAAAACATCATAATGATTGGTTAACAACGACTGCAGTCAAAATGTCATGACCTTTGATCACATTTTTGTAAAGTTCATGCAGTCTACATGTAGCCCATTGAGACAGACACACATACACTGTGGGCACCTGCTCGTCGAACATCTCATTCCAAAATCAGGTCCATTAATATGGAGTCCGTCCAACCCCCCCCCTCCTTTACTGCTATAACAGCCTCCACTCTTCTGGGAAGGCTTTCCACTAGATGTTGGAACATTGCTGCAGAGACTTGCTTCCATTCAGCCACAAGAGCATTAGTGAGGTCGGGCACTGATGTTGGGCGATTAGGCCTGGCTAGTAGTCAGTGTTCCAATTCATCCCAAAGGTGTTCGATGGGGTTGAGGTCAGGGCTCTGTGCAGGCCAGTCAGGTTCTTCCACACCGATCTCAACAAACCATTTCTGTATGGACCTCGCTTTGTGCACAGGGGCATTGTCATGCTGAAACAGGAAAGCGCCTTCCCCCAAATTGTTGCCACAAAGTTGGAAACACAGAATCGTGTAGAATGTCATTGTATGCTGTAACGTCAAGATTTCGGGGCCCGAACCATGAAAAACAGCCCCAGACCATTATTCCTCCTCCACCAAACTTTACAGTTGACACTATGTATTCGTACAGGTATCATGGCATCCATCAAACCCATATACGTCCGTCGGACTGCCAGAGATTCATCACTCCAGAGAAATGTGTTTACACTGAGTCCAATGGCAGGGAGCTTTACTCCACTCCAGCCAACGCTTGGCATTGTGCATGGTGATCTTAGGCTTGTGTGCGGCTGCTCGGCCTTGGAAACCCATTTCATGAAGCTCCCTACGAACAGTTATTGTGCTGATGTTGCTTCCAGAGGCAGTTTGGAACTCGGTAGTGAGTGTTGCAACCGAGGACAGACGATTTGAACGTGCTACACGCTTCAGCACTTGGCAGTCCCATTCTGTGAGCTTTTGCGCCCTACCACTCTGCGGCTGAGCCGTTGTTGCTCCTAGACGTTTCCACTTCACAATAACAGCACTTACAGTTGACCAGGGCAGCTCTAGCAGGGCAGAAATTTGACGAACTTACTTGGCGGTGCCACGTTGAAAGTCACTGAGCTCTTCAGTAAGGCCATTCTACTGCCATTATCGGTCTATGGCGATTACATGGCTGTGTGCTCGATTTTATACACCTGTCAGCAACGGGTGTGGCTGAAATAGCAGAATCCACTAATTTGAAGGTGTGTCCACATACTTTTGTAGATATAGTGTATCACACAGACAGAAAGGTGAATGGGGGAGAGAAAGGGATCTTGTAGTTTAGGGGGAGGAAGAAGTGAGGTTGAGTAAGGGCTGAGAAGAGTTACAGGGAAGAGTCAACATTTCAGAGGGAACCAGGTAGTTGTGTTTCTCACCATATAGGTAATGGCTCCTATCTCCAACAACACATGCTGTGCTGCAAGATCCACCTCTCCTAGCATCCCTAGAGAGAGATGAGAGAGAAAGATGTGAGTGAGAGTGACAGTGACAGTGACAGTGAGTGAGTGACAGTGAGAGTGAGAGAGAGTGACAGTGAGAGTGACAGTGACAGTGGAGTGACAGTGAGAGTGACAGTGAGAGAGAGTGACAGTGAGAGTGACAGTGAGAGAGAGTGACAGTGAGAGTGACAGTGGAGTGACAGTGAGAGAGAGTGACAGTGAGAGTGACAGTGAGAGAGAGTGACAGTGACAGTGAGAGAATGAGAACTGAACTTCTGAGTGTAATGTTTACTGTTAATTGTTATTGTTTATTATCTACTTCACTTGCTTTGGCGACGTTAACATATGTTTCCCACATCAATAAAGCCCTTACATTGAATTTAATTGAAAATGAGAGAGAAATAGATATGATGGTAATACTTGTATCAGGTCTATTTCAATTATTTTGTTTTAAGCCTTCCCCAAACCATAGCCCCAACCTTAACCACTCAGAATTAATGCCTAAACTGTTAACTTGTTTCTGTTTTAACCCTGTAACCCCACAAAATTAACCCTGAATGAATGACTTCAAAAATAGACATTCATCCACGATATATATTGAATTTCAAAGGGAAACTATGAGATGTTGTTGGAGAGAGATCAGATGGTTTTGAATTCCTATGAGGTCATAGTCGACCTACACA
>CM042391.1:43581471-43616471 GCA_023634145.1 Thymallus thymallus | reverse complement strand
TCACCCACCTTCCGACACTACTAGTCTGTACCCTATCAGATGACCAGCGGGAGAAGTATACATCGCTGCTGCGTACTTTGAACGGTGAATTTTTGTTGGTTTCCTCTCCTTTCACCTTCAATGTGGATAACGCTCCCACTGACCTGCAACTTGACCTTACCGATCTTCAGTCTGATGCAGTGATTGGAGAACTATTCAAAACAATGTCACTGACGAGGTTCTATGCATCTCTCGATGAACAAAACTTTCCAAAGATTAGGAGTCATGCTCAGAAGATGTTTGTACTGTTTGGGTCAACCTATGTATGTGAACAGACATATCCAGTGATGAAATATAACAAGTCAAGGCACAGATCATCTCTTTCTGACTCTCACCTCCCAGCAATCCTGTGCATAGCGACGTCAGAAACTATACCTGACTTCACTGCTCTAGTCAACGCCCATCAGAGACTTCACTCCTCACACTGATAGTAGTTTAAATGTAATGTTGAGCTCTCTCTCTCTCGTGTTTTTGTGCATACCCGTTAACAAGAGTTCTGTCCGTGGTGCTGAATGCACAGTGTACTTTTCCCTCTGTGTTGTTCAATGCGTGTTTAATAATGAAAATACCTATCAAAAGGAGAACATGGATGTGGTTTATTTCTGTACATGTTAAAAAATTTAAATAAGTAGCATATCTGGAAGTGATTTACAGTAAATATATATGTCAACAGAGTCATACACATGATGTATAATCCTGTAATATGATTCTGACCCGCAATGGCAAAAATATATTCTAATGTGGCCGTCGATGGAAAATAATTGCCCAGGCCTGGTCTAGATAGAGTCGGGTGGGGACAGAGGATTGACATACAACCTGGGTGGGGACAGAGAACTGAGATAGCGTATGTCAGTCTCCACCCAGGCTCTATCTAGACTGTTCTCTGTCCCCACCCAGGCTCTATCTAGACTGTTCTCTGTCCCCACCCAGGCTCTATCTAGACTGTTCTCTGTCCCCTCCCAGGCTCTATCTAGACTGTTCTCTGTCCCCTCCCAGGCTCTATCTCAGTCCTCTGGTTGGGGACAGTGTTACTCACAGGAACAGCAGGCAGGTAAAACGTCACATAAAGCTGGGCGATCCTGACAGGGAGACAACAGAAGAAACAGTCAGCTACATACAAACCACAATGCACATTTATGTTTGAGCCAACATCCACAGCGTGTGTGTGCGTGCCAGGTTGTTAGTGTGTGTATATACAGTGGGGAGAACAAGTATTTGATACACTGACGATTTTGCAGGTTTTCCCACTTACAAAGCATGTAGAAGTCTGTCATTTTTATCATAGGTACTCTTCAACTGTGAGTGACGGAATCTAAAACAAAAATCCAGAAAATCACATTGTATGATTTTTAAGTAATTAATTTGCATTTTATTGCATGACATAAGTATTTGATACATCAGAAAAGCAGAACTTAATATTTGGTACAGAAACCTTTGTTTGCAATTACAGAGATCACATGTTTCCTGTAGTTCTTGACCAGGTTTGCACACACTGCGGCAGGGATTTTGGCCCACTCCTCCATACAGATCCTTCAGGTTTCGGGGCTGTCGCTGGGCAATACGGACTTTCAGCTCCCTCCAAAGATTTTCTATTGGGTTCAGGTCTGGAGACTGGCTAGGCCACTCCAGGACCTTGAGATGCTTCTAACGGAGCCACTCCTTAGTTGCCCTGGCTGTGTGTTGCGGGTCGTTGTCATGCTGGAAGACCCAGCCACGACCCAGTCTTCCTGTCCCCTTTGCAGAAAAGCATCCCCAAAGAATGATGTTTCCACCTCCATGCTTCACGGTTGGGATGGTGTTCTTGGGGTTGTACTCATCCTTCTTCTTCCTCCAAACACGGCGAGTGGAGTTTAGACCAAAAAGCTCTATTTTTGTCTCATCAGACCACATGACCTTCTCCCATTCCTCCTCTGGATCATCCAGATGGTCATTGGCAAACTTCAGACGGGCCTGGACATGCGCTGGCTTGAGCAGGGGGGCCTTGCGTGCGCTGCAGGATTTTAATCCATGACGGCGTAGTGTGTTACTAATGGTTTTCTTTGAGACTGTGGTCCCAGCTCTCTTCAGGTCATTGACCAGGTCCTGCCGTGTAGTTCTGGGCTGATCCCTTACCTTCCTCATGATCATTGATGCCCCACGAGGTGAGATCTTGCATGGTGCCCCAGACCGAGGGAGATTGGCCGTCATCTTGAACTTCTTCCATTTTCGAATAATTGCGCCAACAGTTGTTGCCTTCTCACCAAGCTGCTTGCCTATTGTCCTGTAGCCCATCCCAGCCTTGGTCTACAATTGTATCTCTGATGTCCTTACACAGCTCTCTGGTCTTGGCCATTGTGGAGAGGTTGGAGTCTGTTTGATTGAGTGTGTGGACAGGTGTCTGTAACGAATGCCCCGCGCAGAGCACCGGTCCCTCCTCCTCTCCAGCGATCATCCTCGCCGGCGTTCTAACCGGCGGTCGGAGGAAGATGGTAGCAACACCCTGATGACCCACACCTGTTCCTCATCGGTCATCAGGGTCACTATTTAACTCCATGTTTTTTTGTTCAACCCTTGCGGGTTATTAGTCTTTCTTTGTGTATTGCTGTCTTTCATGTTTATTAAATCTTATATACACGTCTATTTCCTCTTTCTCGTTCATTCTTAGCCTCATCACTCACTTTCACCCCTCGCAATATCACAGTGTCTTTTATACAGGTAACGAGTTCAAACAGGTGCAGATAATACAGGTAATGAGTGGAGAACAGGAGGGCTTCTTAAAGAAAAACTAACAGATCTGTGAAAGCCGGAATTCTTACTGGTTGGTAGGTGATCAAATACTTATGTCATGCAATAAAATGTAAATTAATTATTAAAAAATCATACAATGTGTTTTTCTGGATTTTTGTTTTAGATTCCGTCTCTCACAGTTGAAGTGTACCTATGATAAAAATTACAGACCTCTACATGCTTTGTAAGTAGGAAAACCTGCAAAATCGGCAGTGTATCAAATACTTGTTCTCCCCACTGTATGTGTGTGTGTGTGTGTTTCCCACCGGGCCACCTCCTGCTCCTGGTTCATGGCTAGCAGGATGTTGTGGGTGTTGATGAGGAGGCCCCAGCATGGCAGACAGAACAGCAGCAGGATTAACACTGCTCTCTGCAGGATCGCCCCCACACGGTGCAGGTTACTGCTGCCAAATGTCTATACACACATACACAGTTATGATGACTGAAGGAACAACATAATTAAACAGTAAATAAAGCACACTGAGAATGACAGGCCTTTCAACCAAATAAATCCCACACACATCTCTGACACACACACACTTTGTGGGGACCAAATAGTTGATTCACATAACAAATCTTATTTTCCCAACCGTAACTTTAACCTTATCCCCAAACCCCTAACCCTAAATCTAACCCTAACCCTAACCCTAAATCTAACCCCTAACCCCTAACCCTAAATCTAACCCCTAACCCTAAATCTAACCCTAACCCTGAATCTAACCCCTAACCCCTAACCCTAAATCTATCCCTAACCCTAATTCTAACCCAAACCCGTAACCCTAAATCTAACCCTAACCCCTAACCCTAAATCTAACCCCTAACCCCTAACCCTAAATCTAACCCAAACCCCTAACCCTAAATCTAACCCTAACCCTAAATCTAACCCCTAACCCCTAACCCTAAATCTATCCCTAACCCTAATTCTAACCCAAACCCGTAACCCTAAATCTAACCATAACCCCTAACCCTAAATCTAACCCCTAACCCCTAATTCTAACCCTAACCCCTAACCCTAACCCAAACCCCTAACCCTAAATCTAACCCCTACCCCTAAATCTAACCCTAACCCCTAACCCTAACCCTAAATCTAACCCTAACCCTAAATCTAACCCAAACCCCTAACCCTAAATCTAACCCTAACCCTAAATCTAACCCTTAGCCCCTAACCCTAAATCTAACCCCTAACCCCTAACCTTAATTCTAACCCAAACCCCTAAATCTAACCCTAACCCTAAATCTAACCCGTAACCCTAAATCTAACCCCTAACCCCTAACCCTAACCCTAAATCTAACCCTAACCCTAATTCTAACCCAAACCCGTAACCTTAAATCTAACCCCTAACCCTAAATCAAACCCTAACCCTAAATCTAACCCCTAAGCCTAAAATAGCATTTTTCCTTGTGAGAAATGTCCCCACTTATTAGAATTTTCCTTGTTTTACTATTCTTGTGAGAACTTCTGGTCCCACACACAGAAAGCCTAACCCACACACAGAAGGCCTTACCCACACACAGAAGGCCTAACCCACACACAGAAGGCCTAACCCACACACAGAAAGCCTAACCCACACACAGAAAGCCTAACCCACACACAGAGGTCCTACCCACACACAGAGGTCCTACCCACACACAGAGGTCCTACCCACACACAGAGGGCCTACCCACACACAGAAAGCCTAACCCACACGCAGAGGGCCTAACCCACACACAGAAAGCCTAACCTGAGAGATGAGTGTATCACAGGCCAGAGCTAGCCCGTAGCCCGTAGAGGTGGTGGTCACATTGATCACCTGACAGGAAGAACAACAACTATTACGAAACAATATTATAGATAACTGTCTGTCAGTCAGTCTGTCTGTCTGTCTGTCTGTCTGTCTGTCTGTCTGTCTGACTGCAACATGTTTTATATTTTAAACTTAAGTTCATGTCAGTCCAATGTGCAACATGTTTAAAGATCACACCAAATCTATCTTGTGATTGGTTATACACGTCAGTCAGAGAACGAATCGGAGTAGATTATTGTGGGTAATACCGCAGAGCCTAGTGCGTATCCCGCCAGCTCAGCGTTGCCAAGGCGACCACAGAATATGGTGATGACGAACGGGAGCAAGAAGTTCAGGATCCGAGACACGAGCTGTAACAAACACACACACACACACACACACACACACACACACACACACACACACACACACACACACACACACACACACACACACACACACACACACACACACACACACACACACAGTGAGTTCTGTCCTGGTATTTCATGTGAGACCAACAGTGTATTCTAAAAGTACTATGACTGACATTGATAGATAGATAAGTGGGTGTGTAAGCAGACCAAGTTGGGTGTGTAAGCAGACCAAGGTGGGTGTGTAAGCAGACCAAGGTGGGTGTGTAAGCAGACCAAGGTGGGTGTGTAAGCAGACCAAGGTGGGTGTGTAAGCAGACCAAGTTGGGTGGGCACCGACACGCTATGGAGCTCCTGCTCCACAGCGGGACTGAACGTCGTGCCCACCCTGGGCACCGACGCAGAGATGGTTCCCAGCCCTCTGGTGGGGCTGGCTGTCGGCCCCACCCTGGGCACCGACGCAGAGATGGTCTCCAACCACAGAGCTGCGCTGTCGACCCTCGCTGTAGGCTCCGTGTGAGGAATGGGCACGGGGCGTACTGGACTGGGTGAGCGCACCACTGGTCTGCTGCGAGGCGCAGGCACGGGCCGTACCGGGCTGGGGAAACGCACCGTTGGGTTGGTGCGTTTAGCTGGCACGGGTCGCACCGGGCTGGAGACACGCACCGTTGGGCTGGTGCGCGGAGCAGGCGCGGGCCGTGCCGGGCTGGGGAAACGCACCGTTGGGTTGGTGCGTTTAGCTGGCACGGGTCGCACCGGGCTGGAGACACGCACCGTTGGGCTGGTGCGTTTAGCTGGTACGGGTCGCACCGGGCTAATGTTGCGCACCGATGGTTTGGTGCGCAGAGTCGGTCTCCTCTTCCTCCGACTCTGGACCGGCGCTGGAGGCACCGGACTGGGAACTGGCGCTGGAGCACGACTGTCCCTGTCGTCTCTACTCCACCGCCAATCCCCATCCTGTGAGGGTTCCTCCGGGAACCCCGACGAGTGAGGGAACAGAAGCACATCATCGTCGTCTTCCTCCGACTCCTCTCTGTACTCCTGCTCCCACGGCTGTAGGGGCTCCTCCTGGAACCCCCACGAGTGCAGTGGTCGGGGCTCTTCTCCTTCGATCCCCGACCACCCCCATAGCCCCCCCCCCCAAAATCAGTTTGGGGGTTTTTCAGGGCTCCAGGCTGGTCCTCAACTTTAGCCCGGTCACGTTTTCCCCGTCTACGGCGCCTCTGCTGCTCCGGACCCCAGCCTTCCTCCACCGAGCGATAATAGGAGTGTTCCTCCTCTGTAATTTTCCCCATACCGAGGAGGATATCTCCTAACGTAATCCCCCGTTGCGTCCCAGGGTGGTGGATCATTCTGTCACGGTGCGCAGTATATAAGGGACGGTAAACGGAGCGCTGGTGAAGTGTCATCCTTTTATTTGAAAATGAGTTGTTCTCACGAGGCATTTACAAATAAAGGAGAGTGAAAACAAAACAAAAACACGACTACAAAAACACAGTGACTTACTTTGCTCTCTGTGACACGAAGCAGACAAGCAAGAACAATGATCCACACACAGGTGGATTTGGGTAGATCTTAAATACTATCCCCAATCAGAGACAACGCTAGACAGCTGTCTCTGATTGGGGATCATAATCTCCCTAGTTAGGGTGTGAGGACTTGGTTGTGTGCCTCTCTCCTCCCCTAGGTGGGAGTAATAGGCCTTACCACAACCAAGCCCTCACAAGACCAAGGTGGGTGTGTAAGCAGACCAAGGTGGGTGTGTAAGCAGACCAAGTTGGGTGTGTAAGCAGACCAAGGTGGGTGTGTAAGCAGACAATGAACCACACTAAGGTGTGGGACATGACAACTAATGTAGGATCCCCAATCAGAGACAACGCATAGCAGCTGCCTCTAATTGGGGACCAACACAAAACACACAGAACTATATAATCTAGATCTGTCAGGCTCTGACCATGGCTACATAGAGGAGCCAAAGGCTTGACAGATACAACTGACAGGATACTAGTATACAGTCCTGAGTGAATGACTACGAAAGTTCAGTCCAAGAATTACTTACAATATTGCACGTGATATGATATAACAACTGTACATGAATATGTATATACAGACCTGAATGAATGAGTGCTGAATGAATAAGTCCTGAGTGAATGAGTGATTACAGACCAGAGTTACTCACGGATGGATGGATGCCTAATTGTTAAACTAGGTCCTAACACCCTAACAGTTTCAGATCTATGTTGCCGACGGCACGGCACCCCGGTGAGGCATTATATAGTCTAATAGCCGCCGGCAGGAAGGACCTCCTGTAGCACTCTCTGGCACACCGTGGTGGGATCAGTCTGTGACTGAAGGTGCTCCTCTGCGTCATAACCATGGCATGCAGAGGGTGGGTGACGTTGTCCATGATGGCCAGCAGTTTGACCAGGATCTGTCTCTCCGCCACCTCCTCTAGAGTGTCAAGGTTAATCCCCAGAACAGAGCTAGGTGTTATGACTGGTTTCATAAAGGTGTTATGACTGACTTTATAACGGTGTTATAACTGGTTTTATCAAGGTATTATGACTGAGTTAATAAAGGTGTTATGACTGGTTTTATGAAGGTGTTATGACAGTTCATAAAGGTGTTATTAATGCATTCATAAAAGTGTAATGACTGGTTTTATAAAGGTGTTATGACTGGTTTCATAAAGGTGTTATGACTGACTTTATAACGGTGTTATAACTGGTTTTATCAAGGTATTATGACTGGTTTTAGAAAGGTGTTATGACTGGTTTTAGAAAGGTGTTATGACTGGTTTTAGAAAGGTGTTATGACTGGTTTTATGTAGGTGTTATGACTGTTTTTAGAAAGGTGTTATGACTGGTTTTAGAAAGGTGTTATGACTGGTTTTATGTAGGTGTTATGACTGTTTTTATAAAGGTGTTATGACTGGTTTTAGAAAGGTGTTATGACTGGTTTTATGTAGGTGTTATGACTGGTTTTATGTAGGTGTTATGACTGGTTTTATGTAGGTGTTATGACTGGTTTTATGTAGGTGTTATGACTGGTTTTATGTAGGTGTAATGACTGAATTTATAAAGGTGTTATGACTAACTTCATAAAGTTGATATCTCTGGTTTTATAAAGGTTTTATGACTGGCTTCATTAAGGTGTTATAAGTGCCTTTATAAAGGTGTTATGACATGCTTCATTAAAGTGTTGTAAGTGCCTTTATAAAGGTGTTACGACTGGTTTTATAATGGTGTTATGACTGGCTTCATAAAGGTGTTATGACTGCTTTTATAAAGGTGTTACGACTGGTTTTATAATGGTGTTATGACTGGCTTCATAAAGGTGTTGTGACTGCTTTTATAAATATAATATATAATTATATCTGCCATAACAGCCTCCACTCTTCTGGGAAGGCTTTCCACTAGATGTTGGAGCATTGCTGTTGGGACGTTCTTCCATTCAGCCAATAGAGCATTAGTGAGTCGGGCACTGATGTTGGGTGATTAGGCCTGGCTCACAGTCTGCGTTCTAACAATTATCCCAAAGGTGGACGGACCTCGCTTTGTGCACGAGGGCATTGTCATGTCATGTCATGCTGAAACAGCATTCCCCTAACTGTTGCCACAAAGTTGGAAGCACAGAATCGTCTAGAATGTAGCGTTAAGATTCTCCTTCACTGGAACTAAGGGGCCCAAACCATGAAAACAGCTCCAGACCACTATTCCTCCTCTACCAAACTTTACAGTTGGCACTATGCATTGGGGCAGGTAGCGTTCTCCTGGTATCCACCAAACCCAGATTCATCCGTTGGACTGCCAGATGGTGAAGAGTGATTAATTACTCCAGAGAACTCGCTTCCACTGCTCCAGAGTCCGGCAAGCTTTAAACCGCTCCAGCCAACGCTTGGCATTGTGCATGGTGATCTTAGGCTTGTGTGCGGCTGCTCGGCCATGGAAAACCATTTCATGAAGCTCCCTACGAACAGTTCTTGTGCTGATGTTGCTTCCAGAGGCAGTTTGGAACTCAGTAGAGTGTTGCAACCGAGGACAGAAATGTTTTACTGACTTGTTGAAAAGGTGGCATCCTATGACAGTGCCATGTAAAAAGTCACTAAGCTCTTCAGTATGGGCCTTTCTACTGCCAATATTTGTCTATGTAGATTTCATGGCTCTGTGCTCGATTTTATACACCTGTCAGCAACAGGTATGGCTGAAATAGCTGAATCCACTGATTTGAAGGTGTGTCCATATACTTTTGGCCACATAGTGTATCTACAACAGCAACATTAGAGTGTACAGTCCATTATAACTCTAGTCAGTAGGGAGACAGTTACTGAACTATGCTGAACATGGACACACACACACACACACACACACACACACACACACACACACACACACACAGAGACATACACAGAGACACACACACACACACACACACACACACACACACATACACACACACACACACACACAGAGACATACACAGAGACACACACACACACACACACACACACACACACAGACATACACAGAGACACACACACACACACACACACACACACACAGAGACATACACAGAGACACACACACACACACACACACACACATACACACACACAGAGAGACATACACAGAGACACACACACACACACACACACACACAGTTTGTGTCTCACCAGAGGTCCTGTGAGTCTCAGTACGTGGTAGAGTTCCTCTCTGTAGGCCAGGGGTATCCAGCGACGGACACACACACAGCGGAACAGTCTGGAACTGACCACTGTCCCCACCGACTCCTCGCCTGCACCCTGAACCACCTCCGACAAGGCAACTACATCCCCAGCAACAAGGCCTGGCCCCGGCAACGAACCAGCAAATTCTGCCTTCTCCATTCAGCAGAGGGAGAGAGAAACAGAGGGAGAGAGAGAGAGAGAGAGAGAGAGAGAGTGAGAGAGAGAGAGAGAGAGAGAGAGAGAGAGAGAGAGGAGAGAGAGAGTGAGAGAGAGAGAGAGAGAGAGAGAGAGAGAGAGAGAGAGAGAGAGTGAGAGAGGAGAGTGAGAGAGAGTGAGAGAGAGTGAGAGAGAGAGAGAGAGAGAGAGAGATCGTGCCGTGTGAAGTAATGTAGAGCAGTCAGTCAGTCCATAGAGGCAGAGAAACGCACACAAACACGTCCTTGTAACGGATTAAATAGCCTACTGCCTCCCAGAGGAACAGAAGAGGAGAAGAAAGGAGAGAGAGAGAGAGAGAGAGAGAGAGAGAGAGAGAGAGAGAGAGTGAGTGAGTGAGTGAGTGAGTGAGTGAGTGAGTGAGTGAGTGAGTGAGTGAGAGAGAGAGAGAGAGAGAGAGAGAGAGAGACTGGAGAGAGAGGAGAGAGAGAGAGAGAGAGAGAGAGAGAAGAGAGAGAGAGAGAGAGAGAGAGAGAGAGAGAGAGAGAGAGAGAGAGAGAGAGAGAGAGAGAGAGAGAGAGAGAGAGAGAGAGAGAGCCACAAACAGGCTCATTATTTGTCGCTGTAAGTGTCCAAGCTGGGCTGAGGGGTGAGTGTGTGTGTGTGTGTGTGTGTGTGTGTGTGTGTGTGTGTGTGTGTGTGTGTGTGTGTGTGTGTGTGTGTGTGTGTGTGTGTGTGTGTGTGTGTGTGTGTGTGTGTGTGTGTGTGTGTGTGTGTGTGAGTTAAAGGACTCAGTAATCTGTTGAGGAATGTCTATGTGTTCACTCTGAGTCCTGATCTGAGAGGTGTGTTACAACATCTGATTAATGAATGACTGACAATATAGCTGTTGCAACCCCGCCTCCTCTTGAATGCACTTTAACCTTTGACCCAACCCCCCCCCCCCCCCCCCACACAGTACAGTTTAAGTTAGAGGATCAATAAACACAGGAATCATTGATGGAACATTAACATACACTGTACATAACATCAGTCCAATGACTGGGTGGAATGTTATACATTTCTTTCATCATTTCACAATTTATTTACTTTTTTTTTTTAACACCGAAAATCTGGTGTTTTTAAGTTAAACAGTTTTGTTATATTTCAGTCTTCTGTGATGTATATAAAGTGTAATATTGGTAAAATCGAATACATTTAAAGAAATTTCCCCTTGGAGATCAATAAAGTATCTATCTATCGGCTGTCGTTCAGGCAGCGCTATTGTCAAACGCACCTTAGTTTGCAATTTCGTCAAAACTGGCGCCCTGACATTTTTCAGCCCTAATGGCAGGTTCCACAATTTACTGTTATATCAGCTCTCTTGCGCCCAAAGTGCTAATTTCAGGCAGCGCTGATAGGGATATTTAAGACCAACCTAAGCTGGTTTTAGCGGTAACACGGTTGGTTATGGCATGGATTTTGACAGCGGAAGTGCAGCCCACATGCTCATGGAGCAAGAGTAATGTGCTTTGGTGCCTATATACTTCCTATTTAGAAACATAAAAACTAATATTTTTTCCTATTTCGTTTTATTCTATTAAAAACCAAGCATAGCGTCCCCTCCTCTCTGCCTAATGCAATCCCTCTTAATCACCAAAGCATTATTAAAGGATTACGTTTGAGCTGACGTTCCCTTTTTATCTTGATAATGTAGGCAGGCATTATGCTAGCATTATGCTAACCATGCTAAAACCCCTCCATGCCCATCATGTGGGATTAGAACCTCGGTGAATACCAGTGAACCTCATAATTTCCCGTTTCACATTTTTAAAATCCAAATCCCTCCATAGGATTCCCTATATCTTTGTGGTGGTGTCGAAGTGCTCAGGATATGTGGGAACTCCTTCAAGACTGATGGAAAAGCATTCCAGGTGAAGCTGGTTGAGAGAATGCCTAGTCCCATGTAGCTTAGATGGTAGAGCATGGTGCTTGCAATGCCAGGGTTGTTGGTTTGATTCCCACGGGGGTCCAGTATGAACATGTATTCACTAACTAACTTTAAGTTGCTCTGGATAAGAGTGTCTGATAAATGACTGAAAAGAAAAATGTAATGAGTGTGCAAAGCTGCCATCAAGACAAAGGAGGCTATTTGAAGAATTTTAAATATATTTTGATTTGTTTAACACTTTTTTGGTTACTACATGTGTTATGTCATAGTCTATCTATCTATCTATCTATCTATCTATCTATCTATCTATCTATCTATCTATCTATCTATCTATCTATCTATCTATCTATCTATCTATCTATCTATCTATCTATCTATCTATCTATCTATCTATCTATCTATCTATCTATCTATCTATCTATCTATCTATCTATCTATCTATTCACCACAGCTCGGACCTTAAGGTTTCACCACAGCTCAACTTACATTTTTTTTTTATTCGCTTTGGTACTATTTTCACAAGTAAGGTGTACATTTTCAAAACTCTTAGTACAAAAATCCAAACTGATCACACTTGTAACGCAGTTAGTCATTCTTTCAAAACCTGATGTAATGCTTTCAGTCGGTTGCACATGTTTTCAGTCCACATAATCATTGTTTCAAACACAAGATTTTTGTAATATGTAATGAGAACATTTGGTTTAATCACCGAAACACAACAGTATGATCTTCTTTCAGTTTAGTACTTTTAACAATCAGTTCATCCAACAGCAAACAATGTAAGATACATGCTTCAAATTGGCCTTTGAAGTGCTGAAATTAATATGCTACAGTACTATAAAAGACAGATTACACAGTTTTCACATTAGACAATACACTTACATTACCCAACATTTACACAATCTATCATTTCCATAATATCTATCCTGTGTGTAATCAAGTGAAGGATCAATGAAGACATCCTCTACAATCATTTGGGCAAATTAGTTTTTATTTTTCAGATATAATTGTAACATAGGTATACTTTCTATAATGAAATGTAACTAAATTAGAACAAAACATTTAGAACACATTACATTAATTTGGATCAAGTCTTGATCATTTGGCCATAGACTCTCGTCCACA
The DNA here is from genome assembly GCA_023634145.1 of Thymallus thymallus. Taxonomy (NCBI): domain Eukaryota; kingdom Metazoa; phylum Chordata; class Actinopteri; order Salmoniformes; family Salmonidae; genus Thymallus; species Thymallus thymallus. The sequence goes on along the minus strand of CM042391.1, from coordinate 43,603,595 downwards.
TCACAATGAATGTCATCATTGTTCATGCACCTTGGGAAAAACCTTTTGGCGTGACGAATCCATGCTTGACATTGGTCTACACTGATGTCATCACATGCATCATCCATGGCCTGAAGGAGGGTTGCACGATCAAGGGGTTGGCGATCATAGACCTTCCACCTCCATGCTGAAAACAATTCCTCAATAGGGATGAGGAAAGGAGAGTATGGAGGCTGGTAGAGGGTCATGAATCGGGGATGGGCCTGAAACCATGCTTGAACTACCTCTGCGTGGTGGAACCAGACATTGTCCCACACAGTTACATAGGTGACCCTTCACCTTGACAGGCCGGCTCAATGTCATTGAGAAACTCAATAAGATGTGCAGCATTATGGGAGCCAGTAATGGCCTACGTCCTACCACACCATCTTCAGAGATAGCTACGCACATGGAGATGTTTCCTCCACGTTGTCCAGGCACTTGGACAGTGGCCTGTTGGCCGATGATGTTCCGTCCACGGCGACGAGTTTTGGCCAGGTTAAAGCCCTCTTCATCAACAAAAATGTACTTGTGATGGTTCACATCAGTGTCAAGCACCATAACCCTCTAAAAAATATATTTTGGTTAGTTCTTTTTACAGTGTTGTTCCAATATACATATGACGTAAGTGATGCATCAAATAGTAACAGTAATACAGTATATAGTGCTGTACCTGAACATACTAATAGTAACAGTAATACAGTATATAGTGCTGTACCTGAACATACTAATAGTAACAGTAATACAGTATATAGTGCTGTACCTGAACATACTAATAGTAACAGTAATACAGTATATAGTGCTGTACCTGAACATACTAATAGTAACAGTAATACAGTATATAGTGCTGTACCTGAACATACTAATAGTAACAGTAATACAGTATATAGTGCTGTACCTGAACATACTAATAGTAACAGTAATACAGTATATAGTGCTGTCCTGAACATACTAATAGTAACAGTAATACAGTATATAGTGCTGTCCTGAACATACTAATAGTAACAGTAATACAGTATATAGTGCTGTACCTGAACATACTAATAGTAACAGTAATACAGTATATAGTGCTGTACCTGAACATACTAATAGTAACAGTAATACAGTATATAGTGCTGTACCTGAACATACTAATAGTAACAGTAATACAGTATATAGTGCTGTACTGAACATACTAATAGTAACAGTAATACAGTATATAGTGCTGTACTGAACATACTAATAGTAACAGTAATACAGTATATAGTGCTGTACTGAACATACTAATAGTAACAGTAATACAGTATATAGTGCTGTACCTGAACATACTAATAGTAACAGTAATACAGTATATAGTGCTGTACCTGAACATACTAATAGTAACAGTAATACAGTATATAGTGCTGTACCTGAACATACTAATAGTAACAGTAATACAGTATATAGTGCTGTACCTGAACATACTAATAGTAACAGTAATACAGTATATAGTGCTGTACCTGAACATACTAATAGTAACAGTAATACAGTATATAGTGCTGTACCTGAACATACTAATAGTAACAGTAATACAGTATATAGTGCTGTCCTGAACATACTAATAGTAACAGTAATACAGTATATAGTGCTGTCCTGAACATACTAATAGTAACAGTAATACAGTATATAGTGCTGTACCTGAACATACTAATAGTAACAGTAATACAGTATATAGTGCTGTACCTGAACATACTAATAGTAACAGTAATACAGTATATAGTGCTGTACCTGAACATACTAATAGTAACAGTAATACAGTATATAGTGCTGTACTGAACATACTAATAGTAACAGTAATACAGTATATAGTGCTGTACTGAACATACTAATAGTAACAGTAATACAGTATATAGTGCTGTACTGAACATACTAATAGTAACAGTAATACAGTATATAGTGCTGTACTGAACATACTAATAGTAACAGTAATACAGTATATAGTGCTGTACTGAACATACTAATAGTAACAGTAATACAGTATATAGTGCTGTACTGAACATACTAATAGTAACAGTAATACAGTATATAGTGCTGTACTGAACATACTAATAGTAACAGTAATACAGTATATAGTGCTGTACCTGAACATACTAATAGTAACAGTAATACAGTATATAGTGCTGTACTGAACATACTAATAGTAACAGTAATACAGTATATAGTGCTGTCCTGAACATACTAATAGTAACAGTAATACAGTATATAGTGCTGTACTGAACATACTAATAGTAACAGTAATACAGTATATAGTGCTGTACCTGAACATACTAATAGTAACAGTAATACAGTATATAGTGCTGTACTGAACATACTAATAGTAACAGTAATACAGTATATAGTGCTGTACTGAACATACTCAGCCCTCAGTTGTTTCACCCGGTCATTGTTTCTCTCTAAAGGCACCAGGTAAATGTGTTTCATTGATACCTGGTGCCTCTTTAAAAGGCGGCCTACTGTTGGTAGGCTGATGGAGGCCACATTGACCAGGTAAATGTGTTTCATTGATACCTGGTGTCTCTTCAGAAGGCGGCCTACTGTTGGTAGGCTGATGGAGGCCACATTGGCAAAGGTGTCATTGTTCTCCTCAATTGCCTGCTTTATTTCTGACAGTTGTATATCATTCCTGGCCCTCACCATTTCCACCACTGCCCACTCTTGCTGGTCGGTCAGCACACGGCCACGGCCACCACTATGGGGTTTTCTGTCAATTCTAAGCATAGAACAGAGTATACTGTCAATAGATCATACTGTACGAATACTGTAACATGTCTGATGAATTTACATGCATTACAATTTACTGTAAATGTAATAGTATACATCCTCCACACTTACCGGTTTTCTTGGCGAAAAGTTCGGATGATGGAATTAACAGTTGATCTTTTTAGATTTGGATCAACTAATCTGGTAGCCTCTGCCATAGTAAGGCCTCGGTTCACCACATGATCAACTATGATGGCCCGGACTTCATTAGAGACAACAGTTCTGCCTCCCTCTCTCTGATGACCAACCCTTTGACGGGCCCCATGCCCACCTCTCTGACCTCTCTGTTGGTGCCCATGCCCACCTCTCTGTTGGTGCCCATGCCCACCTCTCTGTTGGTGCCCATGCCCACCTCTCTGTTGGTGCCCATGCCCACCTCTCTGTTGGTGCCCATGCCCACCTCTCTGTTGGTGCCCATGCCCACCTCTCTGTTGGTGCCCATGCCCACCTCTATGACCTCTCTGTTGGTGCCCATGCCCACCTCTCTGTTGGTGCCCATGCCCACCTCTCTGTTGGTGCCCATGCCCACCTCTATGACCTCTCTGTTGGTGCCCATGCCCACCTCTATGACCTCTCTGTTGGTGCCCATGCCCACCTCTATGACCTCTCTGTTGGTGCCCATGCCCACCTCTCTGTTGGTGCCCATGCCCACCTCTCTGTTGGTGCCCATGCCCACCTCTCTGTTGGTGCCCATGCCCACCTCTCTGTTGGTGCCCATGCCCACCTCTCTGTTGGTGCCCATGCCCACCTCTATGACCTCTCTGTTGGTGCCCATGCCCACCTCTCTGTTGGTGCCCATGCCCACCTCTCTGTTGGTGCCCATGCCCACCTCTATGACCTCTCTGTTGGTGCCCATGCCCACCTCTATGACCTCTCTGTTGGTGCCCATGCCCACCTCTATGACCTCTCTGTTGGTGCCCATGCCCACCTCTCTGTTGGTGTCCATGCCCACCTCTATGACCTCTCTGTTGGTGCCCATGCCCACCTCTCTGTTGGTGTCCATGCCCACCTCTATGACCTCTCTGTTGGTGCCCATGCCCACCTCTCTGTTGGTGCCCATGCCCACCTCTATGACCTCTCTGTTGGTGCCCATGCCCACCTCTATGACCTCTCTGTTGGTGCCCATGCCCACCTCTATGACCTCTCTGTTGGTGCCCATGCCCACCTCTATGACCTCTCTGTTGGTGCCCATGCCCACCTCTCTGTTGGTGTCCATGCCCACCTCTCTGTTGGTGTCCATGCCCACCTCTCTGACGGATCCCTTGTCCACAGCTCTTCCTATTCCTTGCTGTCTATCCTGCTGCATGTTGAAAGAAATGGCCAGTGTTTACACCCCCACTTATAGTGACCAATTGTGGTTCCCACTATGTGAAATCAATTAGCAATAACCAGTATTCATCATGTGTGGTTACACGTCATTTATATGTTCGTACAAACACACATTTTATTTCTTTAGTTCTCAAAATCCATATACTGTATATTGCTGAAATGAAAATCTATAGGTTTACCAAACGGTTCAGTGATGAACCATTAAGATCAGTTGGATTAAGTGTTGGTCAAATGTATTTACGCAAATCAGAAGAGAAGCACATCAAAGGTATTGTGAGCATTGCATTGTGAAAGACAATAACTTCATATGAAAGGTATTTCTTTGATGACACGCTGATTAGGTGTGGTGAAAAAGTGAATGTGTAATGTTGTGTTGTACTTAGTCAATTGAACATGTGATTACATGTTTGAAAAAACAGACTTTTGGATGATCTGCTTTGAGTTTTGTACTAACAGTTGTGAGGTTTTACCACATACTTGCGATAATAGTACCAAAGCGAATAAAAAAAACTGTAATCCATCCACATACGTCCCGTCAGTTCGTGTTGGAGGTCGACGCTTTGGACAACTTCTACCTGTATTGTTGTCGGCGACGTGACTGGTTTTCCCTTTGTAGTCTGTGATTGTCTGTAGACCCTGCCTCATACGTCTGGTGTCTGTAGATCCTGCCTCATACGTCTGGTGTCTGTAGACCCTGCCTCATACGTCTGGTGTCTGTAGACCCTGCCTCATACGTCTGGTGTCTGTAGACCCTGCCTCATACGTCTGGTGTCTGTAGACCCTGCCTCATACGTCTGGTGTCTGTAGACCCTGCCTCATACGTCTGGTGTCTGTAGACCCTGCCTCATACGTCTGGTGTCTGTAGACCCTGCCTCATACATCTGGTGTCTGTAGATCCTGCCTCATACGTCTGGTGTCTGTAGATCCTGCCTCATACGTCTGGTGTCTGTAGACCCTGCCTCATACGTCTGGTGTCTGTAGACCCTGCCTCATACGTCTGGTGTCTGTAGACCCTGCCTCATACGTCTGGTGTCTGTAGACCCTGCCTCATACGTCTGGTGTCTGTAGACCCTGCCTCATACGTCTGGTGTCTGAGCCGTTGAACTGAGACCCCACTTTGTCTCTATACTGACGTTTAGCTTGTCCTCAGATTAGCTTTGTTAAAACCCCCAGCTACAATACATGCAGCCTCAGGACATGTGGTTTCCAGTTTACATAAAGTCCAGTGAAGTTCTTTGAGGGCCGTTGTGATATCAGCTTGAGGGGGGATATAAATCGCCGTGGCAATGACGGAGGAGAATTCTCTTGGGAGATAATACGGTCGGCATTTGATTGTGAGGTGTTCTAGATCGGGTGAACAAAAGGACTTGAGTTCCTGTATGTTACTACAGTTACACCGTCAGTCATTAATCATGAAACACACAACTCCACCCTTCTGCTTCCTGGAGAGATGTTTATTCCTGTCTGCACGATGAAATGAGAATCCCTTTGGCTTGATCGACGCCGGAAGAGTATCTAAGAGAGCCATGTTTCCGTGAAATAAAGTATGTTACAGGCCCTGATGTCTCTCTGGAAAGAGGTCCTTGCCCTAAGTTCGTCAACTTTGTTATCCAAAGACTGAACATTAGCAAGTAATATACTCAGAAGGGGTGGGTGGTGTGAACGCCTCCTGAGTTGAACCAGCAGGCCGCCTCCAGTGCCTCACCTCCACCGGCGATGTTTTGGGTCGGCCTCTGGAATAAGTTCAATTGCTCTGGGGAGAGCGAACAAAGGGTCTGCTTCCAGGAAGTGGTAATCCTGGTCGTAATGCTGGTGGTTCAGGTGTTACCACCGCTCTAATATCCAATCATTCTTCCCGGCTGTTTGTAATGAGGGGCCCCCGTGTTCAGGATCAGCATGGCACAAATAAACAAAATAGCACAATTGTTATACCGCTAAGAGTTGTGAAAATGTACCACATACTTGTAGTTGTGGAAATTGCACTAATTGTTTTTATGAAACTTTTTTGAAAAGCCTTAACTATGAACAGTCTCCGTGAGCATAGCTTTGGCTCTCGAGAGAAAACAACAAACAGTGCCTTCAGAAAGTAGTCCATGCAACTTATTATATGACTTGTTAAGCAAATTCTTACTACAGAACTTCCGTCTTGCCTTAGGGATTGAAGTGATTGAATACATATTGACTCAAGCTTTTTATTTTTAATTAATATTAATATTTCCACTTTGACATTATGGGCTATTGTGTATAGGCCAGTGACATAAAGTCTCAAGTTTTGAGGGAGCGTGCAATTGACATGCTGACTACAGGAATGTCCACCAGAGCTGTTGCCAGATAATTGAATGTTCATTTCTCGACCATAAGCCAGCTCCAACTACATTATAGAGAATTTAGCAGTACGTCCAACCGGCCTCACAACCGCAGACCACATGTAACCCCGCCAGCCCAGGACCTCCACATCCGGCTTCTTCACCTGCGGGATCGTCTGCAGGATCAAGGGGGAGGGGTGGGGTGCTGAGGAGTGTTTCTGTCTGTAATAAAGCCCTTTTGTGGGGAAAAACTCATTCTGATTGGCTGGGTCCAGTGAGTGGGCCTGGCTCCCCAGTGGGTAGACATATGCCCTCCCATGGCTAAACCCCTGCCCAGTCATGTGAAATACATAGATTAGGGCCTAATGAATGTATTTCAATTGACTAGTTCCCTTCTATGAACTGTAACCCAGTAAAATCATTGAAATTGTTGCGTTTATTGTGTTGTTCGGTATAAATGTAGGCTAAAACACTATAATACTTTCTGAAGTCACTGTATGTGGCAACACAATGAGGTGGAAACTGAGCTGCTTGTCTTAACTTCCTGCTGTTACGTTCCCACAAGACAAACTCTAAATGTTACTCACAACAAAAAGAACTAACAAAAAATATCACTGACAACCAAACAGAACAGAAAGGGGTTCAAAAGGGGTTCTATAAGACACCCATGTGTGCCCACATGAAAGCTGGCACAGCCACTAGTAAGGGGTTCTATAAGACACCCATGTGTGCCCACTGAAAGCTGGCACAGCCACTAGTAAGGGGTTCTATAAGACACCCATGTGTGTGCCCACTGAAAGCTGGCACAGCCACTAGTAAGGGGTTCTATAAGACACCCATGTATCTGCCCACTGAAAGCTGGCACAGCCACTAGTAAGGGGTTCTATAAGACACCCATGTGTGCCCACTGAAAGCTGGCACAGCCACTAGTAAGGGGTTCTATAAGACACCCATGTATCTGCCCACTGAAAGCTGGCACAGCCACTAGTAAGGGGTTCTATAAGACACCCATGTGTGTGCCCACATGAAAGCTGGCACAGCCACTAGTAAGGGGTTCTACAAGACACCCGTGTGTGTGCCCACTGAAAAATGGCACAGCCACTAGTAAGGGCTTCTACAAGACACCCATGTGTGTGCCCACTGAAAGCTGGCACAGCCACTAGTAAGGGGTTCTATAAGACACCCATGTGTGCCCACTGAAAGCTGGCACAGCCACTAGTAAGGGGTTCTATAAGACACCCATGTGTGCCCACTGAAAGCTGGCACAGCCACTAGTAAGGGGTTCTATAAGACACCCATGTATCTGCCCACTGAAAGCTGGCACAGCCACTAGTAAGGGGTTCTATAAGACACCCATGTGTGTGCCCACATGAAAGCTGGCACAGCCACTAGTAAGGGGTTCTACAAGACACCTGTGTGTGTGCCCACTGAAAAATGGCACAGCCACTAGTAAGGGGTTCTACAAGACACCCATGTGTGTGCCCACTGAAAGCTGGCACAGCCACTAGTAAGGGGTTCTATAAGACACCCATGTGTGCCCACTGAAAGCTGGCACAGCCACTAGTAAGGGGTTCTATAAGACACCCATGTATCTGCCCACTGAAAGCTGGCACAGCCACTAGTAAGGGGTTCTATAAGACACCCATGTGTGTGCCCACATGAAAGCTGGCACAGCCACTAGTAAGGGGTTCTACAAGACACCCGTGTGTGTGCCCACTGAAAAATGGCACAGCCACTAGTAAGGGGTTCTACAAGACACCCATGTGTGTGCCCACTGAAAGCTGGCACAGCCACTAGTAAGGGGTTCTATAAGACACCCATGTGTGCCCACTGAAAGCTGGCACAGCCACTAGTAAGGGGTTCTATAAGACACCCATGTGTTTGCCCACTGAAAGCTGGCACAGCCACTAGTAAGGGTTTCTATAAGACACCCGTGTGTGCCCACTGAAAGCTGGCACAGCCACTAGTAAGGGGTTCTGAAAGACACCCATGTGTGTGCCCACTGAAAGCTGGCACAGCCACTAGTAAGGGGTTCTGAAAGACACCGATGTGTGTGCCCACTGAAAGCTGGCACAGCCACTAGTAAGGGGTTCTGAAAGACACCCATGTGTGTGCCCACTGAAAGCTGGCACAGCCACTAGTAAGGGGTTCTATAAGACACCCATGTGTGTGCCCACTGAAAGCTGGCACAGCCACTAGTAAGGGGTTCTATAAGACACCCATGTGTGTGCCCACTGAAAGCTGGCACAGCCACTAGTAAGGGGTTCTATAAGACACCCATGTGTGTGCCCACTGAAAGCTGGCACAGCCACTAGTAAGGGGTTCTATAAGACACCCATGTGTGTGCCCACTGAAAGCTGGCACAGCCACTAGTAAGGGGTTCTATAAGACACTAATGTGTGTGCCCACTGAAAGCTGGCACAGCCACTAGTAAGGGGTTCTATAAGACACCCATGTGTGTGCCCACTGAAAGCTGGCACAGCCACTAGTAAGGGGTTCTATAAAACCCCACAATATCTCAGCAAGTAAAACACAGCTGAAACACCTTCCCACTAACGAGATGGTAGCCAGCCCAGGTGTTACACGTACTGACTAACGAGATGGTAGCCAGCCCAGGTGTTACACATACTGACTAACGAGATGATAGCCAGCCCAGGTGTTACACATACTGACTAACGAGATGATAGCCAGCCCAGGTGTTACACATACTGACTAACGAGATGATAGCCAGCCCAGGTGTTACACATACTGACTAACGAGATGGTAGCCAGCCCAGGTGTTACACATACTGACTAACGAGATGGTAGCCAGCCCAGGTGTTACACATACTGACTAACGAGATGGTAGCCAGCCCAGGTGTTACACATACTGACTAACGAGATGGTAGCCAGCCCAGGTGTTACACATACTGACTAACGAGATGGTAGCCAGCCCAGGTGTTACACATACTGACTAACGAGGTGACACCAATATGTGTGCCCTAAAAGTTCGACCTCATAAATGGAAAAACCAAAGCCTGTAACACCTTCCCCCTTAAGACAACTAATATATCCTATATTTTTGTTGAAGTTTGCTCACCACCAACAGAAAACAACTTCCATTGCACAACACAATCAACTCAAATGTATCTCTACATATGCATCGCCTTCTCCATAACTGGCTGTCAATAATCAAACATTTTTTTATTTGATATTCTTTGATATAGCTGCTGAAAACTAAATCATGTGGAAACAACATTGCTTCAACCAGCGTCTGCCCATTGAGATGTTTCCTAAGCCAATAAAGAGAGAGAGAGAGGTAGTGAGTGTAATTCTGGTTAAGGCTATAAATTCCTTGATATAAAGTCTTTATAGGGATCAGTCAGACCTCTAGAACATACAGATACACAACTCTGGACACCACCTACAGGAAACTAACACAAGACTAACAAGGAACCATTAGATAACTTTTGATATTCTGTGACTTTCTGTGAGTATTCCTCTACAAATTGATATTTACTTATTTTACTGTCTCAGGACGGTATAGTTAGCTCTGTATATACTGTATGACTTCTTTCTGAAACCTGACATTAGTTTCTCGAACCTTACTACTGTCTCCTGAGTAATTAGTTACATTGAAAAACACAGTTTAATCCAGAACATGAGGACAATTTTTACTGTCCAGAGTAAATGTGTGTTTAGTTCATATGTTATTCATGTACAGCAGTCCAGTCTATGTGAGATTCACCTGTAATCAGTAACCAACAGCCAACAGAATCTCTGTCTCAGTGTTGTCTCTCTGACCTACAGCTCCCTATTCCTACAGTACTGATATACAGTATTCAGATGTATAATATTACTATACAGTACTCAGATGTATAGTATTACTATACAGTACTCAGATGTATAGTATTACTATACAGTACTCAGATGTATAGTATTACTATACAGTACTCAGATGTATAGTATTACTATACAGTACTCAGATGTATAGTATTACTATACAGTACTCAGATGTATAGTATTACTATACAGTACTCAGATGTATAATATTACTATACAGTATTCAGATGTATAATATTACTATACAGTATTCAGATGTATAATATTACTATACAGTATTCAGATGTATAATATTACTATACAGTATTCAGATGTATAATATTACTATACAGTATTCAGATGTATAATATTACTATACAGTATTCAGATGTATAATATTACTATACAGTATTCAGATGTATAATATTACTATACAGTATTCAGATGTATAATATTACTATACAGTATTCAGAAGTATAGTATTACTATACAGTATTCAGAAGTATAGTATTACTATACAGTATTCATATGTATAGTATTACTATACAGTATTCAGATGTATAGTATTACTATACAGTATTCAGATGTATAATATTACTATACAGTATTCAGATGTATAATATTACTATACAGGCTGTGTCTGTTTAAACGTCCAGTTATTCAGTTTATATTCTCTGGGGTGGTTTCTATACGGTCCAGGACTAGAGTTAATCTGTGTCTGTTTAAACGTCCAGTTATTCAGTTTATATTCTCTGGGGTGGTTTCTATACGGTCCAGGACTAGAGTTAATCTGTGTCTGTTTAAACGTCCAGTTATTCAGTTTATATTCTCTGGGGTGGTTTCTATACGGTCCAGGACTAGAGTTAATCTGTGTCTGTTTAAACGTCCAGTTATTCAGTTTATATTCTCTGGGGTGGTTTCTATACGGTCCAGGACTAGAGTTAATCTGTGTCTGTTTAAACGTCCAGTTATTCAGTTTATATTCTCTGGGGTGGTTTCTATACGGTCCAGGACTAGAGTTAATCTGTGTCTGTTTAAACGTCCAGTTATTCAGTTTATATTCTCTGGGGTGGTTTCTATACGGTCCAGGACTAGTGTTAATCTGTGTCTGTTTAAACGTCCAGTTATTCAGTTTACATTCTCTGGGGTGGTTTCTATACGGTCCAGGACTAGAGTTAATCTGTGTCTGTTTAAACGTCCAGTTATTCAGTTTATATTCTCTGGGGTGGTTTCTATACGGTCCAGGACTAGAGTTAATCTGTGTCTGTTTAAACGTTCAGTTATTCAGTTTATATTCTCTGGGGTGGTTTCTATACGGTCCAGGACTAGAGTTAATCTGTGTCTGTTTAAACGTCCAGTTATTCAGTTTATATTCTCTGGGGTGGTTTCTATACGGTCCAGGACTAGAGTTAATCTGTGTCTGTTTAAACGTCCAGTTATTCAGTTTATATTCTCTGGGGTGGTTTCTATACGGTCCAGGACTAGAGTTAATCTGTGTCTGTTTAAACGTCCAGTTATTCAGTTTACATTCTCTGGGGTGGTTTCTATACGGTCCAGGACTAGAGTTAATCTGTGTCTGTTTAAACGTCCAGTTATTCAGTTTACATTCTCTGGGGTGGTTTCTATACGGTCCAGGACTAGAGTTAATCTGTGTCTGTTTAAACGTCCAGTTATTCAGTTTATATTCTCTGGGGTGGTTTCTATACGGTCCAGGACTAGAGTTAATCTGTGTCTGTTTAAACGTCCAGCCCACTGTCTCCCTCTGATAGAATGACCACTGTTCACTGCCCACCCACTCCCTCTCTATCCCCAGGCGCTGTTGGGTTGTGTGTAAGATGATGATGTCGGTGACAGCCAGGGTATTTTTGATGCTGCTCTACTTTACCACACAGATCTCAGGTGAAATCAACCTCTTACCTCTAATCTTTCACCCCTGACCTTTCAACATCTGACCCTTGACCTCTAACCTCTCCACATCTCACCGCTCCAAACTCTGTTCTTTCTCCTTTATCATTCACCTCTCATCCTCAGGTGACTCTAAACTTTACACCTAATGTATAACCCTACCCCTCCCTCCCTCCCTCCCTCCCTCCCTCCCTCCCTCCCTCCCTCCCTCCCTCCCCCTTGTGTCCTCCTCCCTCCCTCTTGTGTCCCCCTCCCTCCCTCCCTCCCTCCCTCCCTCCCTCCCTCCCTCCCTCCCTCCCTCCCTCCCTCCCTCCCCCTTGTGTCCTCCTCCCTCCCTCCCTCCCTCCCTCCCTCCCTCCCTCCCTCCCTCCCTCCCTCCCTCCCTCCCTCCCTCCCTCCCTCCCTCCCTCCCCCTTGTGTCCTCCTCCCTCCCTCTTGTGTCCTCCTCCCTCCCTCCCTCCCTCCCTCCCTCCCTCCCTCCCTCCCTCCCTCCCTCCCTTCCTCCCTCCCTCCCTCCCTCCCTCCCTCCCTCCCTCCCTCCCTCCCTCCCTCCCCCTTGTGTCCTCCTCCCTCCCTCCCTCCCTCCCTCCCTCCCCCTTGTGTCCTCCTCCCTCCGTCTCTCATCCCTCCTCTCTCTCCCCCTTCCCCCTCTTCTCTCCCTCCCTCCCCCTCCTGTCCTCCCTCCCCCTCCTGCCCTCCCTCCCTCCATCTCTCCCTCCCCCTCCTGTCCTCCACCCTCCCTCCCCCTCCTGTCCTCCTCCCTCCCTCCCTCCCTCTCTCCCTCCCTCCCTCTCCTCCACCCCTCCCTCCCTCCCTCCATCTCTCCCTCCCCCTCCTGTCCTCCACCCTCCCTCCCCCTCCTGTCCTCCTCCCTCCCTCCCTCCCTCCCTCTCCTCCACCCCTCCCTCCCTCCCTCCATCTCTCCCTCCCCCTCCTGTCCTCCACCCTCCCTCTCCCTCCTTCCCTCCCTCTCCAGGGTTAACGTTGCAGTCACTCCCAGCAGACATTGACGGGTTTGTCCAGACAGAGCTGGAGAAGACGGTGTCTCTGACCTGTCTTTCTAATTTTACGGGGCATGAGCGCCAGGAGGCAGAGCTGGTGTGGCTGAGGAATGGTCAGCTGATCAACGTAGCAGAGGGCAACACCCAGGGCAGCAGCAGGCTCTGTGTTACGCCTGTAACCCATGATGACCACACCGCAGTCTTTACCTGCCAGATGAAGAACGATGCCAGCGTCAACGTCTCAGTCGAGCTGAATGTTATCTGTAGGTCTCTCTCTCACACACACACACACACACACAAACATGAACACTTCTCCAAGGTCACCTTTCAACTATCTCAACAGCTAATAACTTTATCTGAGCCACAGCCCTAATCCGTGACCTGTTACCTCTGACTTCTAACCTGTGCTCCCTAGACGCCCCGTTGCACTCTGGGAAGGAGGAGGTGTTGGTGGAGCAGACTAGGGAGCTGGAATTGTCATGTGACGTAAATGCCAACCCCCCCGTCTTGGTGTCATGGCAACAGCACGGCGCCCCCATCAAGCTATCAGAGGGAGGCTTCCTGCTGACCAATGACGGCTTTAAGTCTCGTCTGAAGGTGGGCCGGGTGGACAGGGCAGTACACCAAGGTCCCTACAGCTGTGTGACGTCATCGCACATCTACCCAAATCGCACCAAATCCTTCCAGGTCACCGTCATAGGTCAGGGAAGGGTCACACTCCCACAATGCACCACACTTACTTCTCTGCATTTACTGCAGACCGGGATTCCTTTCTTTCTCTCCTGATTCCTCCTCTCCGCTCCTCTCCTCTCCTCTCCTCTCCTCTCATCTCTCTAGATAAGACCCTTCAGTTCCAGACAGACCTGATCTTTCCCATGATAGCAGGCCTGGTGGTGATAGGCTGTACCATGTTGCTCGCCATCGTCTCTCGCTGGAGGAGGATCACACAGGTAACACAGAAACACGTTTGTTTTACTATCCTTGTGGGACCAAACAGTCTATTCCCATTCAAAATCAGATTTTCCCTAATGCTAAACCTTAACCCTTAACCTAACCCTAACCTTAACCCCTAACCCTAACCTTAATTGTAATCCTAGCCTTTTTCATTGTGGGGACCAGTGAAATGTCAGGACTTCAGGTTCCCACAAGGATAGTAAAACCAAACACACACACACACACACACACACACATAGATAACATAACACTCCACTTCCTAACACTCTGATTCTGTTTCCTGTTTCCTCAAAGTGCTGCAAGTAGGTGGCTTTGAGCACGCCACACCTCCGACCACATGAGATCAGAGGAGCCACTCCATTGGACAGAGGGAAACCTTGAGTGGCTCTATACAGTGGAATAGATTTAGGGATGTACTGTTGTAATCTATTGGATTTGTGATATGAAAATGTTTTTTTTCTAAATCAAATTAAATAGACACTAAGTCATATATTTAACCCAGTCTGTTTGACATGGTACTGTGTTGTTGATGAGCTGTCTTCTGATAGAAGGGCCAGAGTGGTTCCATGGTGTACATCAGCCAGGGTTTATTTGTACCAGGCTAGCTAGGACTGGAGTACATCAGTCAGGGTATTTGTACCAGGCTAGCTAGGACTGGAGTACATCAGCCAGGGTTTATTTGTATCAGGCTTGCTAGGACTGGAGTACATCAGTCAGGGTTTATTTGTACCAGGCTAGCTAGGACTGGAGTACATCAGTCAGGGTTTATTTGTACCAGGCTAGCTAGGACTCGGGTACAGCAGTCAGGGTATATTTGTACCAGGCTAGCTAGGACTCGGGTACAGCAGTCAGGGTATTTGTATCAGGCTTGCTAGGACTGGAGTACATCAGCCAGGGTTTATTTGTACCAGGCTAGCTAGGACTCGGTACAGCAGTCAGGGTTTATTTGTACCAGGCTAGCTAGGACTAGAGTACATCAGCCAGGGTTTATTTGTATCAGGCTAGCTAGGACTGGAGTACATCAGTCAGGGTTTATTTGTACCAGGCTAGCTAGGACTCGGGTACAGCAGTCAGGGTTTATTTGTACCAGGCTAGCTAGGACTCGGGTACAGCAGTCAGGGTATTTGTATCAGGCTTGCTAGGACTGGAGTACATCAGCCAGGGTTTATTTGTACCAGGCTAGCTAGGACTGGAGTACATCAGTCAGGGTATTTGTATCAGGCTTGCTAGGACTGGAGTACATCAGCCAGGATTTATTTGTACCAGGCTAGCTAGGACTGGAGTTCATCAGCCAGGGTTTATTTGTACCAGGCTAGCTAGGACTCGGGTACAGCAGTCAGGGTTTATTTGTACCAGGCTAGCTAGGACTCGGGTACAGCAGTCAGGGTATTTGTATCAGGCTTGCTAGGACTGGAGTACATCAGCCAGGGTTTATTTGTACCAGGCTAGCTAGGACTGGAGTACATCAGTCAGGGTATTTGTATCAGGCTTGCTAGGACTGGAGTACATCAGCCAGGATTTATTTGTACCAGGCTAGCTAGGACTGGAGTTCATCAGCCAGGGTTTATTTGTATCAGGCTTGCTAGGACTGGAGTACATCAGCCAGGGTTTATTTGTACCAGGCTAGCTAGGACTGGAGTACATCAGCCAGGGTTTATTTGTATCAGGCTTGCTAGGACTGGAGTACATCAGTCAGGGTTTATTTGTACCAGGCTAGCTAGGACTCGGGTACAGCAGTCAGGGTTTATTTGTATCAGGCTTGCTAGGACTGGAGTACATCAGTCAGGGTTTATTTGTACCAGGCTAGCTAGGACTTGGGTACAGCAGTCAGGGTTTATTTGTACCAGGCTAGCTAGGACTCGGGTACAGCAGTCAGGGTATTTGTATCAGGCTTGCTAGGACTGGAGTACATCAGCCAGGGTTTATTTGTACCAGGCTAGCTAGGACTCGGTACAGCAGTCAGGGTTT
Source organism: Thymallus thymallus (assembly GCA_023634145.1). Taxonomy (NCBI): domain Eukaryota; kingdom Metazoa; phylum Chordata; class Actinopteri; order Salmoniformes; family Salmonidae; genus Thymallus; species Thymallus thymallus. Next base: position 43,587,536 of record CM042391.1, on the reverse strand, counting down.
ATTTGTACCAGGCTAGCTAGGACTCGGGTACAGCAGTCAGGGTTTATTTGTACCAGGCTAGCTAGGACTCGGGTACAGCAGGCAGGGTATTTGTACCAGGCTAGCTAGGACTCGGGTACAGCAGTCAGGGTTTATTTGTACCAGGCTAGCTAGGACTCGGGTACAGCAGGCAGGGTATTTGTATCAGGCTAGCTAGGGCTGGGGTACAGCAGTCAGGGTTTATTTGTACCAGGCTAGCTAGGACTCGGGTACAGCAGGCAGGGTATTTGTATCAGGCTAGCTAGGGCTGGGATACAGAAGTCAGGGTTTATTTGTACCAGGCTAGCTAGGGCTGGTGTGGTGAATTAGGTGAGTGCTGCTCTATGGTGAAGTAGAGTGTGGTTTCTCTGTGTTCCAGGCTAGCAAGGCTGGACTGTGACCTCTGAGTCAGACAGACAGTGTTCTTCCTGTCACCATTTCACCTGTCTAGGGTCGTTAAAACACTGTTAAACATTTACTGCCACATACGCACAGACATACACACACCTCATATAAAAGGTTATTGCTGCCTTGCCAAGGTCAGGATCGAGGACGTGGCTGAGTGAGAAATCTTTAAAATAACACATTTAATGGGTTCACATAAACTGTTAGTTGGATAATAAAGGGTTGGGTTCCAACATGTAAATAGGTTACTCCTGAAGAGAAGGGATCCATAACACCCTGGTCTATTGCATCATCAGCTGGTAGGCCTGCTGTGAGTCCTAATATCCTGAGAGAGGAGGCAGATAAAAATATATAGCAATATCAAATCCTTTCTGGATAACAATGAAGTTACTGTAAAAGATTTCCATAACAAATGGCAATATATATTTTTCTCAAGCAAGAATTGAGCGACTGTCTGTTATTACATGACGTTACATTGTAGTTATTTAGCAGATGCTCTTATCCAGAGAGACTTACAAACTGGTGCATTCAACTCAGGATAGCCAGTGGGACAAACACATCTCTATTACAGTAAGTACATTTCTTTAAACAAGCAGCTGTGAGGAAAGTCAGCGCTAGCAGGGAATTAAGTCATGTGTTAGTTTAGACAAAAGACAAGTGTAAGTAAAGGTGTTTTTTTGTATTGTTTTTAAAGGGGGGCGTAGAAGGATTATTGTTATACTATTCCAGGTATTCCTTAAAGAGGTCGGGGTTCAAGTGTCTCCGGAAGGTGCTCAGTGACTCTGCTGCCCTGGCGTCGTGGGGGAGCTTGTTCCACCATTGGGGTAACAAAGCAGCGAATAGCTTTGACTGGGATGAGCCCGAACTGTGCTTCCGTAGAGGTAGGGGGGCTAGCAGGCCAGAGGTGGATGAACGTAGTGTCCTTGTTTGGGTGTAGGGTCTGATCAGAGCCTGGAGGTAAGGAGGTGCCGTTCCCCTCACAGCTCCGTAGGCAGCAGAGAGGTTTGGAACTCTCCTTCTTATTGGTCTATTAACTAATGTACCACCTGGTGATGTCACCAGCAGGTCAAACCTCCATCCCACCAAAACAGGCTGAAATGTCAGGCGGTCTTTTCAATAAGCACACAATGCAGAGGATCAGAGGACCTCTTAAGGATCGGACCCTTTTTTCAAATTTTCGCCTAAAAGTACATACCCAAATCTAACTGCCTGTATCTCAGGACCTGAAGCAAGGATCTGCATATTATTGATCTGAAAGGAAACAGAAGTTTGTGGAAATGTGAAATTAATGTAGGAGAATATAACACATTAGATCTGGTAAAAGATAATGTAGGAGAATATAACACATTAGATCTGGTATAAGATAATGTAAGAGAATATAACACATTATATCTGGTAAAAGATAATGTAGGAGAATATAACACATTAGATCTGGTAAAAGATAATGTAGGAGAATATAACACATTAGATCTGGTAAAAGATAATGTAGGAGAATATAACACATTAGATCTGGTAAAAGATAATGTAGGAGAATATAACACATTAGATCTGGTAAAAGATAATGTAGGAGAATATAACACATTAGATCTGGTAAAAGATAATGTAGGAGAATATAACACATTAGATCTGGTAAAAGATAATGTAGGAGAATATAACACATTAGATCTGGTACAAGATAATGTAGGAGAATATAACACATTAGATCTGGTAAAAGATAATGTAGGAGAATATAACACATTAGATCTGGTAAAAGATAATGTAGGAGAATATAACACATTAGATCTGGTTAAAGATAATGCAGGAGAATATAACACATTAGATCTGGTAAAAGATAATGTAGGAGAATATAACACATTAGATCTGGTACAAGATAATACAAACAAAGAAATGCGTCTTCTATAAAAAAAAATGCGCATCATATTTGAAATGCAAGAGAAAGGCCAGACATTAAGATGGATTCTATATGTAATTTAGATGTTGTCCACCGGATGGCAGCAGTGTGTGTGCAAAGTTTCAGACTGATCCAGTGAAGAATTGCATCACTACACAATATTTTGAATGAAGTCTGCTAGGAGTTTTCCCAAATGTGTACATAACTACAGAGAACATACAACAATGCTATGGTAATAAAACATGTCAGTTTACACATTACCAGGAATGTCATACATGTTGGATCATTAGCTTCCCTACAGAAAAGACACTAACCTTCACACATCTAGATGGCTGGGTGGGGTGGGGGTGGAGCCAGAGGTCAAACTGTAGAACCCAGTTCCTAAAACTATACTACATTTTATCTCTGGAACCCTCAGGATGACAAATCAGAGCCAGATTACTGAATGTAAGTACATTATTTACCTTCAGAGGTGAATGTACCAAACCAGTTGCCGTGATAAGTGTGTTGTTGTTGTGAACTATCACTATAGCATGGTGTTTAGCTGTACTAGCTACTGTAAATTGGACACTGCAGTTATATTAACAAGAATGTAAGCTTTCTGCCCATATAAGACACATATATGGCCCAGATGAACCTTTATTTATCTAGGCAAGTCAGTTAAGAACAAATTCTTATTTACAATGACAGCCTACCTACAGGGTCAGCGCCTGGAGCAAGCTAGGGTTAAGTGCCTTGTTCAATGACACATCAACAGGTTTTTTCACCTTGTCAGCTCAGGTATTGGAACCAGCAACCTTTTGATTACTGGCCCAACGCTCTAACCGCTAGGCTACCTGCCGCCAGGGAAGTTGCCAGTTGTTTACAACACCATTTTAGTCACATATCTCATATTGAGCAGTAACCGTCCAGTATAAGGGACACCGAAAGAAAATATATACAATTTTATTCCAAAAGATACAGAAAGTATTCACACCCCTTGACTTTATCCACATTTTGTTGTGTCAAAGATCTACACAAAATACTCTGTAATGTCAACGGGGAAGAAACATTCTGACATCTGTTCAAAAATTATGAAAATAAAAAAATATTATTGTTGTCTATAAACAATGACAAGCCACCAGGGGTCTGACAACACTACCTTTGAGTAAAGACAGTGTGTCTATGTATGTGGAAGACTCAACACTGTACACGTCAGCTACTACAGCGACTGAGATGACTGTAACACTTAACAAAGAGCTGCAGTTAGTTTCAGAATGGATGGCAAGGAATAAGTTAGTCCTAAATATTTCAAAAACTAAAAGCATTGTAATTGGGACAAATCATTCACTAAACCCTAAACCTCAACTACATATTGTAATGAATAATGTGTAAATTGATCAAGTTGAGGAGACTAAACTGCTTGGAGTAACCCTGGACTGTAAACTGTCATGGTGAAAACATATTGATACAACAGTAGCTAAGATGGGGAGAAGTCTCTCCATAATAAAGTGATGCTCTGCCTTCTTAACAACACTATCAACAAGGCAGGTCCTACAGGCTCTAGTTTTGTCACACCTGGACTACTGTTCAGTCGTCTGGTCAGGTGCCACAAAGAGGGACTTAGGAAAATTACAATTGGCTCAAAACAGGGCATCACTGCTGGCCCTTGGATTTACACAGAGAGCAAACATTAATAATATGCATGTCAGTCTCTCCTGGCTCAAAGTGGAGGAGAGATTGACTTCATCACTACTTGTATTCATATTAACGTATAGCACACAGTTCAGACACCCATGCAGACCCCAGACATGCCACCAGAGGTCTCTTCACAGTCCCCACAGTACCACATAGAGCCATGACCACATAGAGCCATATTCCACACAGGCTTGCGTAATCCGTGCCTTGATGACACTCTTGGCAAAGCATGCCATTCCATGAGAGCAGCATTTCTTTTTTAGCCAAATCAGTTCTCCATGACAACAACAACAGATCATCATGGACATCAATCACCTGAGCCACTGCCTGTTCACCCCGCTATCATCCAGAAGGTGATGTCAGTTCAGGTGCATCAAAGCTGGGACAGAGAGACTGAAAAACAGCTTCTATCTCAAGGCCATCAGACTGTTAAACAGCCATCACTAGCACATCAGAGGCTGCTGCCTATAGACACTGATTATAAATCACAGGACACTTTAAGGAATAGAACACTAGACACTTTAATAATGTATCTGTATCTACATCACTCATCTCTATGTATAAACTGCACTCTACACTATTCTACTGTATCTTAGTAACTTAATCGTGTTTATATACTGCATCACCAATCTCTTATGTGTATACTGTATACTATAAAGCTTACTATGCCACTGTATCTTAGTCCAATGCTGCCCTGACATTTATGTATATATTCTCAATCCATTCCTTACTTAGATTTATGTGTATTTGGGTTTATGTTGTGAAACTGTTAGATATTATTGTTAGATATTACTGTACTGTCGGAGCTAGAAGCACAAGCATTTCACTACACCCACAATAACATCTGCTAACCACGTGTATGTGACCAATAACATTTAATTTGATTTGGACAACAACAAAGTAGGGCTGGATAATACTGTAAGGGTCTGACCGAGGCCAGGTCCCTGACTCCCTCTAGGGGGAGTGGGATGACCACGGTCAGGTCCTGACACCCAGGGTTGGGTTGTTGGTGATCCCCAATTAGAGACAGCTGTCGTGAGTTGTTGGGGATTCTATTTATGTGCACAGCACAGCCACCTGCGTGTGGATCATTACTTGTATTTGTGTTCATGTGTGTTCAACACAACGCCACGGTAGAAAATACGTTTATTGTTTTGTATATGTTCTATTATTAAGAATAAAACATGTTTGCAACGTCCTCTCGCTCTGCGCCTCGTTCCCTCCACACTCACCGTGACAAATACGTTCTTAGTTTTGGGGTCATGCTCAGGTAAAACATTTTGGCTAATCTATACTTCCATATTTCCAAGTGCTATTCTTGAATATCAAGGGGTATAATTTATTGGAATGACTGGAATTCTGATAGACTTTGGTTTTTAATGTAAAGAAATAATTTAATCACATTATTAGTAACGGAATGTAATCAGATTACGCTACTGAGTTTAGATAATCCAAAAATTATGTTACTGATTCCAATTTTGGACAGGTAACTAGTAACTGTAACGAATTACATTCAGAAAGTAACCGACCCAACCCTGATTCCACATCAGGTAACTGATGCAAGCAGTAGAATCAGATAAAATACACCAGAGGTGTCATTCAGCTTTTATAGAAAAGTCCAACATCTTTGGACCATTCCTCTTTACAAAACTGTTTCAGTTCAGCAATATTCTTGGGATGTCTGGTGTAAACCGTTCTCTTGAGGTCCTGCCACAGCATCTCAATCAGGTTGAGGTCAGGACTCCGCTCCAGAAGGTGTATTTTCTTCTGTTGAAGCCATTGTGTTGTTGATTTACTTCTGTGTTTTGGGTCGTTATCCTGTTGCATCACCCAACTTCTGTTGAGCTTCAAATGGCTTCAATACAGTGTACTGTATTAGATGAGAAGGGGGTGCAAGTCACTATAAGGAAGGTGTTCTTAATGTTTTGTACACTCAGTGTTCTCTATTAGATGACTGGAATGACGCACCTCGTTCAAACCCTGAAGCTGGGAGAGAACATGTGGTCTACAGTCTTGCCAGTTACATGTTCATGTAAAATATAATAAAGGCCTATTTTACATGTATATAATTAGT